>MJUU01037784.1:10340-64701 GCA_002080025.1 Modiolus philippinarum
TTTACTCTTTCTGTATGACATACGTATACAATACATGAAGATACAATTGTTACAAGAACAATATATTTCTATATATGAATTATTGGTATTCTTTTTAGTATTGAAATTGCTATAATACTTGTTAAACATAGTAAGAAAACTTTTATCCTAATTTTCTTTTATCTAGCACAAAAAGCTGATACATGTATTTTGGCATTTAAATTGCAATTAGCTCGAGACAGTATTCTAAACCGCTTATGAGACAAACTTTCTGACACAAGAAATCTATTTATGATTTATTTTATTTGAGGAATGAAAAAGAAAGTGAACAAATAACATTGTAAATATTACTTGCAAAAGCATCATGAATATTTAATGATAAAGACCATGAAAAAATAGAGTAGAGCTTAAGCATGCTTTGAATTTTCAAATGTCAATATCCTTTATTTTTTCCCTAAGATGTTTCATTGTCTGAATGGATGAAAGATAAAGGACTACAGCTGGGTCAGAGTTTATCGTCAGCTTTGGCCAACAGACTTCTGGAAGAGCTAGGGTTGTCTCCCTTTATGAAGGATGAGCAATGTGACAGATACAAAGGACTTTATGCTGCATCTGTTGATGGCTGGAACTCTAAAGGTATGATTATTTCCTTTTGTGTAAGACACAAGAAGGAGTCTTTGTTTGGTCTGTCAATGATAAAATTCTCAAACTTTTTAAGACAGCTATATAAAAAAAAAAAAAACAAAAAAAAAAACAGTTATATCTCAGTTACCGATTTAGATTGCATAGTACAACCCAAATCCAAAGTGAGGATTGGCTCAGATATGACCTGTAACAATGATTGTTTGCAAAACTCTGCAAAAGTTAATCTCCAACTTAGAACTTCTGCAGTTAAAATACATTGGCAAATGACTACTCAAGCAAAAATGCTGAAAAATGGATAGATGAAACACTGTTTACAAATTGCAATTTAAAGCTGTGTCCATGTTATAATTAGCGATGCAGAATCATTACAAGTATTTGCAATGTTTGGACTTTTGAGTGAACTTGATGGTTATAATATTATACATATCAAAATGTAACTTACATGATAGATTTCCAGGAATCCTTATGCGTGTTGTTGTTTGAGTTATCTCTTTTTGAACAGGTGTAATTAATTGCATATAATCACATCATTGAGATCATTTCTGCTTCATTAATTGTTGGGATTCTAAATGTATGGTTTCCTTTCTTTGACAGGTACACAAGAATCTTTGTTGGTATATCAGACTACCAGTACTTGTTGATTGTTATACGACCACTGTTTGTTGGCACGTGCTTAAATCTGGGTTTAATTTCGTGTTTCTTGTCTCGCCCGTTTTAGAAAAAGGGGCCAAAAAGGGGTAAAATTGTTTTGTTTTTTTTTAGGAAAGGATATGGAGTAAGTGAACATGAGACCATAACCTATATGTTATTTTCAACTGCAATTAATTTTGATGAGCTGTATGGCCATTTTGGAAATTAATTCCTCATCAGCAGCACTAGAACCCAAACATAGGAAATCTACGATTTCAAAAAATGTTTATACAAATATGTAATGCATAAAACCAAACAAAATCCGAATAATCAGAAGTATCAAATATATAGCCAAGGACAAAACTACAATGGAGGGAGTTAAACCTTAGAATTTAGAATTCATATAAATTTAGCAGTTGGAAGATATTCAGTAAAATCCCTTGATGTATTCATAAATTACTGTATTTTTTCAGATTGTTCAGTGAACATGTCACTACCTAAAATCCACAGTTCTGTTAGCTGTTACATTCCAAACTATTGTACTGGCATTGACTGTTGTGTAGAAGTTGGGAAGATTGGAAAGTCATTCAATGTGTATGCCTTGCTGGATGCTTGTAACTGGAAATTAAGTATTGGCATTGAGAAAAGGAATTTTAATATTTCATTGATGGAATATAAATGGGGTAAATAAAATTTACCACTTGTGACATGTTTTGTGTGACTAATGATGTATGTAATGATTTCTTTTTACTTGTCTTTATTTTATTGTAGAAACGATTCACAATTGTTTGACTGTTTCTTTTTGCTTTGTCTAAAAAATAGATTTTTTCCCCCTATAAAAGGGTGAGATAGTAAATAACACTGGGATATGTTTAAGATGGAAAATGCAAGATATTCAATCAGTCCCTACCCAAAATTTACACAACTTTCACACACCCCTCATAGTATTGATTATGTGGCTGTGTTATTGTGGTATGTATAATTTACTTTCAGGGAAGAAAGAGACATTTACACTGCTTAATGTTGTCAGATTAGAGTAAGTATATTTAAATGTAGATGTAAAACAATTTCTGTAATTTTGACAAACTTAATATTCCATGGTTTCATATTAAGTTGAAACAATAAATTTAATATTTAAATATGTATATTTTGGTTATATATTGCACATAACTGTATTTTTTATTTCTCTCTAATGATAACATAATTCATTTGTTGTTTTTTTTTTATCTGTTTACACAGTGTGCTGGTATATACATATAGGAATCACCAACTCCATCTGTCTGTCCCTCTGCCCATCTGTCTGTATCTTTTAAGCACATGCCTTCCTAAATGGCTCATTTGTTGCACAGTTGTAATGTATAACCTGAAGATGCTCATGAAGTAATATGGTTGCTGTGGGAAATTTAGATATGTAGAAAATTCATTGTCTTGAATATTTTTTTTTGTGAAAAAATGGTAGGCATACCTTGTTACCACATGTAATCTTAAATTCTAATGCTCTTATGTTTGTTACGCTAATTTTGATTGGATAGCCTAAAGATTTTCAGGGGGTAAAATCCACGATTTACCATCGGAACCAATAGCAATGTAATTGCGCAGGCCCACACCAAACTTCCTGTAATTTAAAAATCGATTTAAAATGTTCTGTTTTGACTTTGCATTAGAATAGAGATAACCAAACTGTATTTTAGGATCTTCAGGGGGGAAATCTAAGATTTTACTGTTGCAAACGTCCATTTTCCGGCTCCGCTAACGCGTCGCTGGAAAACTTTGTTTGCGACAGAAAAATCTACGATTTACCCCTTCAGATCCTAAAATACAGTATGGCTATCTCTAAATTGTTTATTGCATTTTGATGAAATGTAAAACAGTCGTAGTCTGTAACCTGAAGATCTACATGAAGTAGTAAAGTTACTGTTAGAACTTGGAATAGGATATAATTCAACTTATATACTTTCAGGAAAATTGAAGATGGGAATGTGTGGGATATCCTTTTGCCACAGTTACCCCTTGTTATGTCCATAAGTTGATAAATGAGGGAGAGCCAGAGGAGGTTTCATCCCAGAATCCAAACTTTATTTTTTTCTAAATCCTGAAATCCAGAAAAACAAAGAAACTTAAAAACTGATGAAATCCCTATTCCTGGTGAATTTATTTCCTGAAATCCCAAGCTTAAAAACAAATTTTGTTGCATCAAAATCAGTATTTTTTAGTCTGATAAAAATTCTGTTTCTGTTTAAAAACAAATGATCAAGATTTGGTCTTGTTGATATTGTTGATATTGTTGAACTTGTGCAAAGCTGTATTCTATACAATGTGTAATTAACTTTATTTATTTTTTACCCTGAAGATTTTCTGTGCATAACCTCATAAGTGAAAAAGCCTTCCTTTTAAATATGAACATGAGTGTCTGTCTGGAACATGATGGAGCCTGCCTTGTATCTGTACAAATCTTCAAAAATACCAAACTTCCTAAACTTGGATGTGACTGGAATGGAGGATTTAAAATACCTGGTGAGTGTATTTGTTCTGCAAAATGTTAGATATTCTACTCTGGTTACTAAAGCAAAGTTCAAGTAAGAATCATTATATAAACTATGAGTAAGATATTTATACGTTTCATAACAAGTAAGGATTGTATATTGTGAGGTATGTACTCTGCCGCAGTGGAAAGGGGGGGGGTGTTGGCGCGAACGCCACATTCCATGCAGTATTAAGAACCCTACTATATTGTCTAAAGAGAGCAGAGTCACTAGGTCTCGTATAGAAGGCTAAATTCCAGCCCCTACCTATTTCTCCCCTTTTCCCGTGGCATTCAAAACTCATTGTCCTGGTTGTCCCTTCCGCCTTTGTTTCTTTCTTCTCTTACTTATATTTTTTTGAATTGATTAACTTGTTCTTGTCCTGATATAGCTGAAATATTGCTCACTGGACATTAAATGCTAACTAATCAATCAATCAAACTGACAGCCTCCAAATAAATAGGATATCTTTGACTGGTATTTTCTACTTGATAGACTTAAATTCAAATTTACATTCAAGTTCATATCTCAGTCAGTATACATAGTAGGATCATCTAACCATGCATATACAAGTTTCTCTTTGACTTATATTTTATGCTTGATTGATTAACATCCAGGTTTTCAGATGAGTTCAGATCTTAGTCACTTTACATGGTAGGATAGCATTACCTTGCAATATGCATGTATCTCTGATGATAGATCAGCATCCAGTCAAAATTAGGTCACTTTGACCCATATTTTATGCTTGAATGACTTACATTCAAGTATATGAAGGAAGTAATATCTTGGTCACTATACATGTTAGGATCATGTAACCGTGCATATGCATGCATCTCTGATAGTTTGTCAGCATTCAGGCTAAATTAGGTCAGTTTGACCTACATTTTCTGCTTGATTGATTTACATTCAAGTTTATCCCTGTCACTATGCATGGTAGAATAATGTAACCTTGCATATGAATGCATCTATGTTGGGAAGTCGGCTTCCAGGCAAAATTAGGTCCCTTAGACCTATATTTTATGATTGAGCAACATTCATTCAAGCTTATGGACAAGTTCATGTCTCAGTCACTATACATATTAGGAAGGATCACGTAGCCTTTCATATGCATGCATCTCTGATAACATATCAGCATCCAGACAAATTCAGTCACTTTGACCTATATTTTGCACTTGAATAAATTACATTAAAGTGTATGGTGGAGTTCATATCTCAGTCACTATACATGGTAGGATAATGTAACCTTGCATATGCATGCATCTCTGATGGAAGTTCAGCATTTACCGGTAGGCAAAATTGGGTTACCAAGGCAATATGCCTTAACATGAAAACTTTGTTATAGTTGCCACTATATTTATCTTTATTGCAAAAAATTGTGTGGGTAATTAAAAAAAATCTTTTGCAGAAAGCTAAAGAGGTATTTAATTAGAGACAAAGGATTAATATGTGTATTGTTTTTGTTGATGACTATAAATGTTAAACACAATTATTTAAAAAAAAATCTTTTGCAGAAAACTTAAGAGGTATTCAATTAGAAACAAAGGATTAATATGTGTATAGTTTTTGTTGATGACTATAAATGTTAAACACAATCATTTAAAAAACTGAAGGATCTAGTTATCTTTTGTAGGTTTTTCTCTTCAAAAGTTTGTCACTGACAACAAGGTACAAGGCAATATTCAGGGAATATTGCTGGATCAACTACTAGAGATGCTTGGTATTGTTCCATTCTTGAAGACTGAATCCTGTAAGAGAAATTTACCTCCATTTGTATCATCACAACCAAATGGCTGGATTAATGGTATGGATTTTTATTGTTTTTATTGTTTTTATTGTTAAAAATGTTTAGCAAAATTTTCAGCAACTGGCCATATTGTAAAATTATTTTGAGGAGTTGACAAGTTGACAAAGTTTATTCCAGAAAAGATTTCCAACGTAGATTAATGAAACTCTGTGTTACTGAAAACATAAAATGTGAATGTTTGGATATGTAATGTGGGAGTACCCAAATTGTGACGGGTACTCCAATTGCACCAATCTGAGTAAGGGAGGGTTGGAAATCGTTTTATTCATTCAAGAAGGTTCATAAAATAAATTTTTGTTATTATAGTATATATTGGTATTTTTTTGGACAGGATACATTTATCTTCTCCAAAGAGGTTTTAAAACTAAAACTAAAGAACAAGTTCTCAAGAATTTGTTGCCCAAATGAAATAAAAAAATTTTTTTTTTTGCATAAAAAATACAGGGTCGGAGGGAATAAAAAAAAAAAAAATTAGCAATTTTCAAAATTATTTTTTCCAATTTGACAAAATTCAGGGTCGGTCGGCGTCGTAAAACTAAAAATAAAAAAATAATGGCCTTACCGATGAAAAGAATGATAGAAGTTTTGTTTCAGACCCTTCATAAATTGTCTCCAGTAATAGACTTGCCCACAAGTTTGCTTGTCCATTATTGCAGACAGAATACTTCATATCATAAAATAAAACTTCAATTTTTCTATATATGATGACTTATTAGTCAATATTTTAATTATTCAGTGAACTTGAGTACATTTCTGAGAGCTTCAACAGATATAAGTCCTCCATCATGTTTTGTATCTGTATTTTGAAAACAATCATGTGATATTCACGATTGTATCTTGGTTTTCTAGACTGCACAAAAAATCTTGAAACCAGACTTCCACAACTGAAAGGCCCTTTATCATGTCAGCTGATGGATACCTGTACAGGGATACAGTGCTGTGTTGAGGTTAAGGAGATTAGTAAATCTGTTGGCGTTTATGTTGTACTGGATGCTTGTAATTTCCAACTGTCTGCTGGAATTGAAAACATGTCATTCAATCAATCACTTGTTGATTATGAATTTGGAAAAGAAGAAAGTTTTAATATGTATGATGTATTTAGAGTTGGGTAAGTTGTTTTGATATATAATCTAATACATGAAAACTATGAATACATCCTTAACTCAAAAACAAATATTCATAGGTTAAATTCTTGTTTGTAGTAAATGAAAATCAAATGTATTCTATAAGAATGAAAAAACAGTGATAAATTCTAAAGAAAGTCCCCCTGAAAAAAGCATTAACATAGAAGAATGAAAACTTACATGTAGATTTCAAAATACAAGAAAAATTATAGCCAGATAATCCTAACACCATTCAACAAAAATAAGACTCAAGACAATCATGACTTCTGTTTCAGGCTTATGAGGGATACATATGGTGGCCCGATGCGGCCATTTTGCATTTTCCCGTTTTCTACTTTCACTTTCCACAGAGCAAAAACGCGAAAACGTGAAATCGAGGAGGCGAAAACGCGAAAGCGAAAACACGAAATCAAGAAGGCCAAAATGCGAAAGCGAAATCACGAAAAATGAATTTCACTTCATGTTTTCGCATTTTCACCTTTGTGTTTTTCGCGATTTCGCTTTCGTGATTTCACGTTTTCGCGATTTCGCGTTTTCGGGTTTTCACCTTGGAAGTAAAGATCTAACGCATGTGTCATTTGAAACAATAATGTGACCATCTCAAACATCAACTGAAAAACAGTATGTGTTATGTTGTGACCAAATACAATAAACTCATGAACTGTATTAATTTTTTAATTGAATTTATTCGGATGTAATTATTACTCAGACCAACTTTTGTATTTTGTATACGTTTTAAGACTTTCATATGTTAGATTCTCTCCATGCCGTATGTGTAATGTAATTAGAAGATGAAATGATATTTTATAGTAAGCAAGTTTAAATTGATGTGCATTGCTTAATCCGCGTCCAGGGAATTTAAAAAGAGGGATTAAAATTAAGAAATAAAAGAAAATTTTTGGGATACTTGTTAGTAACACATCAGGATATTCATTAAAAAATACATGATTGTCAAAAGGGGGGTTCCAACCGACAGACCCCCCCTTTAGATCTGCTAATGGTTTCTTGAATTAAACCTAAGGTCCTGTTAGTTTTCGAACTAGAAGAGACCACCCTGTCAGTACCATTTAGTTTCTTTCCTTTATAATTCTAAAGCGTTAAACTCAGTGAAAGTGCTATAGAGACAACCGACTAACATGAAAATAAATACAAACATGAAAAGTAGTGATCAAGGAGATATGCTATAGATAAAAAACTACATACACATCAACCATCTAAATCTGTTTATTACATATCAATACATGTACTGAACATGAGGTTGCTTGAATCTGATGAAACACTTACACAAGTGTATGACACTGGGCAGAGAGGGTAGGGGCTACTGTCTTTATATGTTGTGGTTTGAGTATGAGTAAAGGTTTACTTTTTGCCATCTTGCTGTATTAAAGATGGTATTTTATATGCCAGATATACTGAGACATGCTAAATGTATTAAGCTTCCTTCGCTTAACGATCAATCCAAACCGGTTTTGTTACTTTTTGTTGGCTTGTCTTTCTTTTATGGCTTGCCCGATCCCTTTTGGAAACTCCCTTGGACCCCTCCCCACCTTTTCAGTCCATCATTTCACTCCCAGCTAGGTGCCAACAACACCGGTTCGATTTTTTACTCGCACATATCGTTCTTTCATCCATCACAAACCTTCACTTTTCCTCCTTTCTAAACACAATAAAAGATTTTCTAACTGTTTATTTTTCTTTCGTAATTAGACATAAAACGTTAATTTCTTTCCTATTTATACTGTTCTATTACAAGAATTACACCCAACCAACAAAACCGAGAACTCAAAAATAAAAAAAAATGTTTTAAATATTTTATACCTAATTGATGTTTTGGATTGACAGCTCGGTTCTAACGTACTCAAATTCGACACTTTTATAAATGCAACCCCGGTGAAACTGTACACCATGCAATCAGGGTAGCAACTAATTGTACGCAGGGTAGTGCAAAACAAACCAAAAATAGGCATGCAGACGAAAAAAAGTTGATTAATTTTTCATTTTATATGGACATTATGCTTTACTTCGATTTTTATGAGATTTGGAGGTGCCAATTAATATTTTGTGTCAGTTGTAGGTTGTTTTGATTGCTAATAACTGTATAATTAGCAAAAGTTTTACTTTACGCAATTTCACTAGGGTAGGACTAAGCGTACAGTAGGTAGCGACTAACTAAAAGTCGAACTGTACGCAGGGTAGGATTTTAATTGTACGCAGGGTATGACTAAGTTTACAAACAAATACGCGTATTATGCCCTACGAAGAGTATATGTTCACCCTGAATGGAACCTAAATGTTAAAATGCAATTGCTATGAGCTGTTTTGTTTACTTGGACTAATGTCAGTATCAATGGTATAATGAAAGTCTGTAGATAAAGATAAAAACACCATAAGCCACAGTCATATGAGCTGGCCATGGATAAGAAAATCTTTTCTAGGTACACATAATTTGCAACATTTATTATATGTGAACATTTTAATACGGGACTCTTGAATCGCTTTCCTTCCGGAAACAGTTTTATTTTTATACGTTAAAAATAAATATATCAATGCACTGAGAGGGAATCGGCACTAATTAATGAACACTATTGAGCTATTTATATTTAATCGATTTGCAGTGCTTCAGATTAATTTTTTTTTTTTTTTGGTCAATCAAAATTTAGTTTAAGACTGTCAGGAAAAATTATAAATGAACTTCCAATTTCATAATTAGTTTGTTATTCCCGGTTTCCCTGAAATTCGGGTACTAGAGGCACGTTCCAAAGAGAAGAAAAATAAGGCTATAAGGCTTTTCATTGCTTAGTGAAATATATGCTAAAGAGTGTGTTTCCGTCCGATTTCCCGCATTTGAAAAAAAAAATGAATTCCATCATCAACAAAAGAACTTGAAAAGCATGCATTCTATTTTTGATAGAAGCATATATTTTTAGCAATTTAAAAGCTCGATTTTTAACATCTTGCAAAGTATAGCATTGTTTTCATACAACATCAGTAAGGGATTACTGGTCTGAGTAATAATTACATAAATTCAATTAAGGGCTGTTCCAGAAAAATTGACATGGGGGGGGGGGGGTTTGAAGGCACTTTTTATTGACCCCCAAGGGTTTATCTAGCTTTTTTGGGAAAAGGGACCCTGTGGGTAAATTGGGAATTTTCAATCGACATTTCCTGAAAATTGGGAAAAATAACAGATAAATTGGGGAAATATTACATTTCGATAAAAAATAACTTTTCACTCAACAATGCTCAATATTTTGAATAAAAATTTTTTATGTGCCTTATACATTAAAGTATGATTATATCAGTATCTTTATTGTGATTAATATTGTCACAGAGTTTGGTTAAGTGTTTTGTAGAATAATTCTGAAACATAATATCAGAAAACAACAAAGACTTTCAAAATTTTATTTTTCTGTCTTTAAATTCTGGAATATTGGAACATATGCTTTGTTTTCAATTTTATTTTCATCTACAGTTTGGCTTGGCTCTACAATTTTATTTTGATTTGATTCATGTTCCGTTGGGCTTGGCTCTACAATTTTTTTCAAATTTGAAGGCTCACCACACTTCAAAATAACAGGGAGACTTAAAGTCTGCCTCAGGGTACAGATAGGGAGACTTCAGGTCATGACAGGGAGACTTGTGTACGCATACCTGCAAATGAATTTTAAGGATTTTTTTATATTTGTTTTCTTCTGATTTTGAGTATTAAATTTTCAACAATGGCAATCATTCAAATAGTATGGTTATCTCATGATCTACAATGTAGCTTTAATAATAAAAAAACTTATTAAAGTTGTATCAGATTTATGTTCCTTTTCCCCACAAAAGCTTTTGGTGGAGGTGCTCCTACATTTAGGTTAGATTAATACATGGATAATAATGCATAGTTTTATTTTCATCTATCAGTAATTTATCATTCAATTGCTGAAAGAGGCAGTTTCTAATGCACTACATTCTTTTATAAATGTTCTCCAACATATTGGAGGGATATACGGATTACAGATTGCAAGTAACTTCATGGTTACGTGGGAGTTGAAACGTATCTATTTAGGGCAAAATTTCATTGAATTTTTGTAATAAATGTATATTACAAAGTCAACTAGTCTTGATTTAAGAACAATGAGATGATATAAATAACATTTGAGTTTGAAGAATACAGGAATAACTTTTAGAAATCTATCAATTTTACTTCCTGTTACCGGAAATAGAAAGGATTACACAGTGACATAAAATCGCTTTTGGGAGCAACTTTAGGCTACTTGAAGCACAACAGAACAACTCAATTGCCCTAATCACCAATTTGGTGAGCCCACTAGTGTTTCCCTCTGTACAAATGTTTTATGGATTCACTACATTTTTATTGTTTCTTTCGATTCGTCAGCACAACGAACTTCCGGTGATGTTATCCACATTAACGGAGGATTATACAGTACACAGTAGAATAGCACAATTACGACATTGTACGGATGATAATATATCATAGAATTACGAGATATGTGAACATTTTAACGATGTCACTGGCTATGACATTTGTGATTCATATTTGGGAAATTTCAATTTTGGGATTTTTAAAGGTCAAAATTGGGAAAAATAGAGGGTATTTCCAATTGGGAATGGGTCCGAATAGCGGCCCCTACGAGATCCTAGATAAATCCATGCCCCCACCACCCATAGAATTCTTCCCTATATGTACAATACAAAAGGAGGAAGAAAACACAACCACCCACAGCAATTTATATGAAGTGCCTTCAAAGGGTCCCAGACCAACTTTTCTGGAACAGCCCTAAAAAATTAATACAGTTCATGAGTTTATTGAATTTGTTTACAACATAACACATACTGTTTTTCAGTTGAAGTTTGAGATGGCCACATTATTGTTTCAAATGACGCATGCGTTAGATCTTTACTTCCGAGGCAAAAACGCGAAATCACAAAGGCGATAACGCGAAAGCGAAAACGCGTAAACATGAAGTGAGATTCATTTCGCGTTTTCGTGATTTCGCTTTTGCGTTTTCACCTTCTTGATTTCGCGTTTTCGCCTTCTCGATTTCGCGTTTTCGCTCTGTTGAAAGTTAAAGTAGAAAACGTGAAAACGTGAAATGGCCGCATTGGGCCACCATAGATACATAAATAAGTAGAAAAGTTAATCTGACACATGTTTGAATTTTATGAAATCTTTATCCTACAGGTATACTATAGATGATCTAAAAGGAGAGAAGCAATTTCTAGTCAGCATTAGTATCAGTGTGTGTTTTGAAGCTAAAGGGCCATGTACTTTAAGGATCCCAATACTAAAAGAATTCAGAATGCCCAAAACACTTTGCAATCCAGAAAATGGACTTTCACATCAAGGTGAATTAAAAGTATTATTAAATTTTACTGTAACTTTCATATGCTTCCACTAGGACTGTTCCTCTAACATAATACATATATAGGGAGCTCTGAATCCCCTTTCATGGTGTTTTTGACATTATTACCATAAATAAGGATAGTAATAAGCTATTTTTTTTTAGCAAACTTCAAACTTTAAACACATCTAAGAGCTTAAGATTATAATGTGTAGTTTCTCATTGACTATCTTAAGTCTCCCAACAACATATGTGGAAATGATGAAATCTTCTCCAAGTCCTTCTGAGACAGTAACATTGGCACAACTTAAACTTGTGAAGTTTCTGGTAATCTCCTGTTGTAATCACAATTTCTTTTTAGTGGTATCCCTGAAGAATTTTACAAACAATTTAGGATTACAAGCCAAAGACAAACTGCCAGAATATGCTGTAGATCTCTTTTTAGAAGAAATAGGAGTCACAAAGTTCTTGGAAGAGTCACAATGTGACAGGAAGTTATCGCCTTATAGTCCTGCAGTTGATGGATGGAATAATAGTAAGTCTTAGGGATGGTCATGCCTCGGGTATTTTGAATTTTCTATGACATTTGGAACTCTCATGTTGTATCCACAACAACGCATTATAAAATTTTGCACACCGACCACTTTTCTTTTCAAAATGTCATTGCATAGATCATACAGACTTTGACAAAATTTGATGAATTTCTCAATACTCCTTCATTGCAGTGAAAGGTTTATTGCCTTAATGCAAAGTAAAGTTAAGCTCTAGAGAACTTCCATTTTCTGTTTACATGTTAAGGGAACTTTCAACAAAAGATCTTGATTGTGATATTAGGAATTAAAAACTGACAATGCTTACCAGAAAATGCCAATGATATATAATAAATGTCACAAAGAAGGGTATTTCAAAAAACAGGAGATGCTCTTTATAAAAGATAACTATTAAATTTTTCAAATAATTTTTTAAAGAAATTGGACATCCGAATATGAAAACATCTTAAACAGGGATGGCCTTAACATCCAAAGGTATATGTGATGGGAAGACAAAAAATACACAAATTATTAAAGAGGGTATAACTCCCTTTTTGGACTTCAGACTAATTTTGTGTAAACTTTGGACTTGACCACTTGAGTACATGAACTCAATGGATTCAAGAGGCCAAGCCTTTTGTACTTGTACCTCAAATTTTAAGAAGTAAAAAAATGTACTTTGGATGTACTCTGGACTCCAAGGGGTCAGGGGGTTATACCTTCATCAAACATGTGAGAAGTGAAAAATACTTTTTCATGGAGATATACATTTTCACATTTATTTTCAGCATGTCCAGTACATCTATCTCTACCCTCATTATCAGGACCATTAACATGTCACATAGTACACTATTGTACTGGTGTAGAATGCTGTGTAGAAGTCAAACCTCTTGGAAGATCATTCCACGCCTATATTTTACTTGATCCCTGCTCCAAAAGAGTGAAACTTGGACTTGAAACCTATGGAATTGATGCAGCATACTTTTCTTTTGAATTTGGTAAGCAATTAGACAAAATTAAATTATTTTTAAGCAACATATGCTTTCATCATTTTTAGTTTGTCTTAAAGAATTTGAGAAGAACAAAAGGAATACCCCGGCATCTAAATATCCTGGTCTGCATTTGCTTCTATTTCTGTGTCTGCAGTCAAGTGTATATCTCTATAACTATGCTTAGTAGGGTCATTGAACTTTGCATGCAGATGTATCTTGGGTTGACTGACAGTGTTCAAGAAAATTAAGTCTCTTTGACCTGTATTTTCGGCTTGATTGGCTTCAATTCAGATTACATCAAATTTCATAATTCTGTCAGTTTACATGGTACATTCATCTAACTGTATATGCATGTATCTTTTGGTAGAAGGTCAGCATCCAGGCAAAATTAGGTCACTCTGACCTAATTTTTTCCACATTATTCAAATATTTGCTTACATTCAAGTTTACAAACAAGTTCTTATCTCAGTTACTGTATACCTAAGAATCATCTA
Organism: Modiolus philippinarum; assembly: GCA_002080025.1. Taxonomy (NCBI): domain Eukaryota; kingdom Metazoa; phylum Mollusca; class Bivalvia; order Mytilida; family Modiolidae; genus Modiolus; species Modiolus philippinarum. Next base: position 24,409 of record MJUU01037784.1, read on the forward strand.
ACCCTGCATGTGAATGAATGCCTCTTTGGTTGAAGGTCATCATCCATGCAAAATTAGGTCTCTTTGACCTATATATTCAGCTTGTTGGACAAACATTTAAGTTTACCTCTGAGATAGAATCTCAGTCACTATACATATTTAGGATCATCTAAACCTGCATATGCATGCATCTCTGATGGAAGGTTATTATCCAGTCAAATAAGTTTTTTTTTACCTATATTTTCTGCTTGATTGACTTAAACCGGGTTCAGATATCTGTCACAATACAATGTAGGATCATCTAACCTTGCATATACATGCATCTCTGATTGAGATCAGCAGGCAGGCAAAATTAGGTCACTTTGATCTATATATTTTCTGCCTGGTCAACTTACATTTAAGTGTAGGGACCAGTTCAGATCTCAGTCACTTTACATGGTAAGATTGTCTTTGTTCAGATCTCAGTCACTTTACATGGTAAGATTGTCTTTGTTCAGATCTCAGTCATTTTACATGGCAAGATTGTCTTACCTTACATATGCATGCATCTATAATGGTAGATCAGACTCCAGACTAAATCAGGTCTTGGATCAGTTTTAACAATTTTTATTAGGGCCCCGCCATGAAATGGCGGCGCCCTATAGTAATCAGCCTGTCCGTCCGTCTGTGCATCCGTCAGCGTTTTCTATGTCGTCCAATAACTCAAGAATGCCTTCACCAATTTTTATAATTTTTTTACTCAAAGTTGAACTTCACTAAAGGAAGCTCCCTTTCGTTTTTGAAGAAAATCAGAAAATGATTTTTGGGAAAAAACTTCATTTTTATATGAAAAAGTGTTTTGAGTATTAACTCTATGTCGTATGATAACTCAAGAATTCCTTCACTGATTTTAAGGATTTTGATACTCAAGGCTGAACTTGACTAAAGGAAGCTCCCTTTCAATTTTGAGGAAAATCGGAAAATGATTTTTGGGCAAAAAAGTTGTTTTTATATGAAAAAGTGCATATTTTGAAGTGACCTCTATGTCGTACGACAACTCAAAAATTCCTGCACCGATTTTTATGATTTTGCTACTCAAGGTTGAGCTTGACTAAAGGAAGCTCCCTTTTGTTTTTGAGGAAAATCAGAAAATAATTTTTGGGAAAAAACTTCGTTTTTTATATGAAAAAGTGCATATTTTGAGAATTAGCTCTATGTCGTACGATAACTTAAGATTGCCTTCAGGGATATTAATGATTTTGATACTCAAGGTTGAACTTGACCAAAAGAAGCTCCCTTTCGTTTTTAGGGAAAATCTGAAAATGGTTTTGGGGCAAAAACTTCGTTTTTATATGAAAAAGTGCATATTTTGAGAATTACCTCTTTGTGGTATGATAAATAAAGATTGCCTTCAGGGATATGAATGATTTTGATACTCAAGGTTGAACTTGACCAAAGGAAGCTCACTAATGTTTTTGAGGAAAATCCGAAAACAGTTTTTAGGGAAAAACTTAGTTTTTATTTGAAAATTAGTTTGAGAATTAGCTCTATGTCGTACGGTAAATTAAAAATGCCTTAAGGGATTTAAATGATTTTGATACTCAAGGTTTTTCTTGACCAAAGGCAAGCTTTCTTTTGTTTTTGAGGAAAATCCGATTACCATGAAATTCCGCAAACAGATTTTTGGAACACACAAGGGGGCAGGGCCCTTTCTGACTTAGTCAGTATTCTAGTACCACATAGGATCCTGTAAACTTTGTTTGCACTTCAGAGGACCTTGCTTATATTCAATCTAAACCTTGAGATAAAAGTTTTTGATGATTGCAGTTAAAACAAGTGAGATAAGTATCGGTCACAAGTGCAAGAATAATTCTTCTGTTTCCCAGAATATCATGACATAGTAAAAATAATATTTTCTGATTTGACTAAATTGATGGTAAGTACCACAATTTTTGTCTCACCCGCGACGAAAGTCACGGAATGCGAGAAACAGGTGTGCAAAATATGACGGCGATGGTGACGGCGGCGTAAACTTAAGTTATTATATAGAAGCCTTTTATGTTAGGAACTTTAGATTTGATCCATGGGTAGCTAACAGCGAAGCCTATTTGCCAGACTCAAAACATGTGACCTTGACCTATATTTCGCAGTCCAGTGACCAGGTATTTGATATAAAGCTTAGTCTTGGTTAATACATGTCTTCTGCCATATTGCTTTTGACCTTGACTTTAATTTCATGGTCAAGTGACCTGGTTTAGTTTTTTTGCTTTATTCCGTTTCTCAATAACTACAAGCTAGAAGTCAATGATATTTGGTATATAGCTTGGTCTTAGTTAGTACTTGTCAGTCTGCCATATGGCTTTTGACCTTGACCTCAATTTCATGGTTCAGTGACCAGGTTACCCGTATGAAAACTGTGAGAAGCACTACGTTTGGACTTGAACCGTCATTTTTTCCTCGCAATCCAGCTGGACTTTTAAGCAGGAAAGAAATGGGAATTCCGGCTGGATTTTGAGCGAAAGTAGCCGTAGTCCAACATGTAATATTTAAATGAGTAGGTATCCTGCCCAAAAAGTCCAGCCAGGCTTCTGAAAAGTACGGCTGGATTTTTTTAAAAAAAGTATGGCTGGACAATCTAAAAAGTATAGCTGGACTTTCAAAAAAGTACGGCTGGACTTTACAAAAAGTACGGCTGAACTTACAAAAAGTATGGCTTGACCTTCCGAAGCCTTAAGTGGCAACTAAGGTTCAAAAGGGCTAAATTTTTATGTTCCTTGGTTTGTGTCCAGCTCATTACCGTGTCACACTCCTTATCATGCTTATTGTGTCTATAATCTAATTACAGTTAAACCATTTCTGTCAACTTCCTATGACCCAAAATCTGGTCATGACCTGCATTAGATGGTAAAAAATCAGGTCATAACACGTGACAAACTTTTTTTATCCCAAATATTGTATAGCAAACACGTGACAAACCTTTTCAACCCAATTATTCATTTACATTGTTGTACCAAAAATTATTTACACACTTTAACATACTAGTAAACTTACTTACTAATTACTTAAAACAGACGTCATAATTGAATTTTATGGGCATTGAATACCTTTGTTTCACATTTTCTTATTATGATTTTTACTTGGTCCACCCTCAACACAGAAATAAATATTTGCATGCCAAACTAGGCAAAATGGATCAATTTTCAATTCTGACCTAAAATCCTTTTAACTACTGACAAAACCTTTTACTTTCTGCATTATTATTTTGTAACTATGCATCGCCAGGTTACTTAATGATTTTACCCAACAGCCTAATCATATTTTCTTTCCACGAACACATGCAATATGTGTTTCAGTTTTGTGGAGTTGTTGAACACATTGCTGGTCCAGAAATCCATCTTTTCCATTGAGTACAAGACGTTCTCAGTACACTCAATGCGTAAACTAGTCTTAAAATGGCTCATCAAACTCCCTTAAGGCTTAGTGATAACCTGAGGATACAATATTCTAAGCCAAAACACAACCGGAAATAAGAATATGAACGTTAATATACAAAACATTACCGGAAATTAAATCCGGGTGAAGAAGGGGTTGACATGCTGTGCTCGGGGTAGGTTATATTTGCTCGCTTATTCAAGCTTGAAATGTGAATTAAACTGCTGTACTCTGTAAATGCTTATATGTAAAACATAACAAAATCCACTAATGCATGTAGAATGTAAACAAAAATAAGCAGACAAAAAAAACAGACAAAATTAATGAAAACTTTTTTGTGTTTTTTTTTTATATAAATTTTACACAAAAAAAAATCATGTGTAAACATTGTAATGCCCTTTTTAAATTTTTTACTTTAAATATGAAAATCTTAAGTACAAAAGTACGATTAATACAAATGAATGTTCATTCGAAGTGGTAAAGTACGGCTGGACTTTTTACAAAGAACTTATTAAAGTAAAAATTCCACCCGTACTTTTTATAGAGAAAATCTTTTGATAAAAATCCAGCCAGACTTTTTAACAATCACTTTGAATGCCGGCTGGACTTGTCAACTCTCACTGCAAATGCCGGCTGGAAAATTTGTAAAAAGTACGTGTCTGAGTCAAGTCCAGCTGGATTTTTTAAAGTCCACCTGGAGTACGGTTCAAGTACGGCTGGATTCTGGCTGGACTTCTGCTCATTTTTTCGTACGGGTAAGTTTTTTGCGAAAGTCTGTTTCTCATTTTGATACATAGCTTGGTCTTGGTTAATACATTTCAGTCTGCCATATAGCTTTTGACCTTGACCTCAATTTAACGGTCCAGTGACCTGGTTAAGTTTTTTGCTTAAGTCTGTTTCTTAATAACTACAAGCTATAGTTCAATGATAGTTGGTATATAGCTTGGTCTTGGGAAGTACATGTCAGTCTGCCACATGGCTTTTGACCTTGACCTCAATTTCACGGCCTAGTGCCCAGGTTAAGTTTTTTTTGCTTAAGTCTATTTTTTAAATAACTGCAAGCTATAGGTCAATGATATTTGGTATATAGCCTGGTCTTGGTTAGTACATGTCAGTCTGCCTAATGTCTTTTGACTTGCCCTCAATTTCATGGTCTAGTGAACATAGTTAAGATTATCTGATTAGAATAGTTTATCAATTTCTGTAAGTGGTACGGTAATGATATTTGGCTTGTAGGTTGCTCTTGAGTAGGACATGATTGTTTTAGCGACCAAGCAGGGACGGGCGAAACATCTATAAGTGTCCACACTTGTTTGTCTTTATAGTGGCACAGTTTTGAATTTAATGAGGTGCTTTTAATTATTCTGAACTTTTCATTTCTACTTTTATAAATGATTAAATTTGGCAAGAGACAGGGTCCTTAACTATTGATACATTTTATTTACAGGCACAGTTCATCATGTCAGACTGTCTACTTTCATCAACATGGAGTATGTATCACACTTTTTTATATAGTATAATAAAACGGATTTATATTTCTTTTAAGTATGCTAAGAATTAACTTATATTAACAGATTGTAAATTGAATAAATAAAAATAGAATTTTTAGGGCCCCACAATGAAATGGCGGCGCCCTATAGTAATCAGCCTGTCCGTCCATCTGTCTGTCTGTCTGTCTTGTCTGTCCGTCCGTCCGTCAGCATTTTCTATGTCCTACGATAACTCAAGATTGCTTTAACAGATTTTTATGATTTTTTTACTCAAAGTTTAACTTGACCAAAGGAAGCCCCCTTTCGTTTTTGAGGAAAATCGAAAAATGATTTTTTGGGGAAAAAACTTTGTTTTTATATGAAAAAGTGCATATTTTGAGAATTAGCTGTATGTCGTATGATAACTTAAGATTACCTTCAGGGATTTGAATTATTTTGATATTCAAGGTTGTTCTTGACCAAAGGAAGCTCCCTTTCATTTTTGAGGAAAATAAAAAAATGTTTTTTGGAAAAAAACTTTGTTTTTATATAAAAAATTGCATATTTTGAGAATTAGCTCTTATGTCATACGATAACTTAAGATTGCCATCAGGGATTTAAATGATTTTAATACTCAAGGTTGTTCTTGACCAAAGGAAGCTCCCTCTTTATTTTGAGGAAAATTGGAAGATCATTTTTGGGAAAAACTTTGTTTTTATATGAAAAAGTGCATGTTTTGAGAATTAGCTCTTATGTCGTATTATAACTTAAGATTGCCTTCAGGGTTATGAATGATTTTGAGCTTGACTAAAGGAAGCTCCCTTTCGTTTTTGAGGAAAATTCGAAAAACAATTTTGAGGGAAAAACTTTGTTTTTATTTTAAAAAGTGCATATTTTGAGAATTAGCTCTATGTCGTACAATAAATTAAGATTGCCTTCAGGAATTTATATGATTTAGATACACAAGGTTAATTGGTCTTGACCATAGGAGGCTCCCTTCTGTTGAGGAAAATCCGAAAACATTTTTTGGGGAAAAACTTAGTTTTTATATGAAAAACAGCATATTTTGAGAATAAGCTCTATGTTGTATGATAACTTGAAATGACCTTCACAGATTTTTATAAGTTTTATGCACAGTGTTGAACTTGATAAAAAGAAAGTCCCGTATGATTTTGAGGAGAATCATAAAACATTTTTTGGGGAAAAAATTAGTCTTAATATAAAAAAATTCATATTTTGAGAATTAGCTCCGTCGTTTGATATATAACTTGAAATGACCTTCATATATTTCATATATTTTTTCAATGTTTTGATTTGATCTGAACAGATGAAACATAAGTTGTCAAAACGACCATATACAGAAACTATATTTACAATAACTTAGGATTTTGTTATCTATGTTTTTTCCCCAAAATAGTTATATGATTTCCATGAAATTCCGCAATCAGGTTTTTGGACACTTTGTCAGTATTCTAGTTGTCTCACAAAATGTTTCTGTATCACAAAAAGCATTACATGTAAGTAAAGTATGTAGATTTATTTTACATATGTGAAAGTGCAAGGTCAAGATGTCAGACCCAGGAGAGAACCATTGAAATCTTAATCATGGGTGTCTGAGATTTCTAAATCTTGCATTTTCAACAATGTTTAATACATTTATAGACAAAATTTGATTTCAAGATTACCAGTCTGTACCTGACTTCCATCATTCCTGAGGAACTCAACATGACATCAGTCGTCATGAAATGCGTGGGTCCGACGGACAAAACTGACATTTTGATAGAAGGACCAGTAAAAATTTGTAAAGTGTCGGTTCGAATGCCAGACATTATTCTTGGGCTAAACCACTGCAAACAATGTTTCAGGATGCAAAAATGACAATCATCTGGTAGATCTGAGACTTTATTTTGTCATCTGTAACATTTTCTGTCAAGAATCCTTCGTCATATTAAAATTGTGATAAAATTGACTACCGCTCAGATGGAAAAACATTCCAAACAGGAAGAGATAAGTAATAATAAACCAATATCGGAAAAAACATGATGATTTTCCGGAAATCTCCGATAATACAAAATGTGTGGAAACTTTTGGTCTGATAATAGTTTGGTTGGTCTGATATGTCATAAAAGACTCCAGGACCGAAGGTCCACCAAATTTCAAATGTATTTCCTGAAGCTGTGACATGAATGATAAGCTGCCTTGCACTAGTGCAAAACAGAAATGCCTTACCCATCTAAAAATAGATACTTAGTTTGATAAATGATTTTAAGGCCTTAAGATGGGACAGGGGGATATTGTTTCACTCTTGTTTTTGTCTTTTTATCCATCCTTATATTTCTCATGTGTACTTCCAATTAAATGATATCCTGTGGGGAGCATCCTATGTATTGCACAGACACAAACAAGGTACTTGTACTGGAGCATGCCTTAATCTAGTTGTATTCTTTTGTCTGATAGGTTCTTTAAATTCAATATGGCAGCTGAGTAAACTAGGTTGAGATGTTTTATTATAGCTATTGTGTATTTGATATGGTTGCTGAGAAGAGGTTCTTGATGAATATGAACATAAGTGTTTGCTTGGAACCTGATGATTGTGTTGTCAGTGAAGAAATAGTCAAGGACATGGAACTGCCACAGATTGCATGTGACTGGAATTCTGTTGTGTCAGGTATTTTGTTTGTAAAATTTGAAGAGAATGTGCTATAAATCATTTTCACATATTTCGGTATTTGGATTCCTATATTTTGATTTTATCTGCACTGAAGAGACATAAGTTGTGGAAATGTGCATATACAGAATCCAAACTAACAGTAACTTCGGTATTTTGTTATTTCTTGTATATATGAATAGGGAATAGAGATGAAAAAGTGTTTAATAGAATCTTGCATAAGGTCAAATTAAAGATCAGGATATCTTTCATGAGTGTTAAGAAATTTCTACTTTTCTCGAGTTGAACGTATTAATTTTAAAGATGATTAATTTCTGACACAAGGAAAAGATATACTGATTTTTAATTTTGATCGAATGCAAGTTCCTCTTTCTTCGTAAAATACGAAAAGAAACACCTGCAAACCTATACTGTGTGGACAACATTGTCACCATTTGAGTATACTTAACATTGTGACGTCAGGTATTTTATGACGTTTTGTCAGTGTAACGATTGTTTTATCACAAAAATGAACAATTATGGCTGGTCATTTACCCATGCAAGACGAAGTTGTTTGCGTAGATCTTGCATGGGTCAACTTACACTGTAAACAATCATTTACAGAAGATAAAAGTTCTTGAATATCATGTACCAGAAAATACTGATTGTAACACTTTTATATGGTTTTGTATAGTAAGGCCACTCAAAGGTCAGATCAAATAATTATATAATTTGACCCTGTAATACTCTATAATTATTGACATAATCAGAAGTGAATATTTAGAGTTACAAAAAGAGTACATTGACATTTTCATTAGATAGATCATATTTTGAATTTTTATACGACTGCAAAAAATTTGAGGTTGTGTAATGGTATGGTGCTGTCGTTGTCGTCGTAGTCGTTGTTGTTGTTGTCGGCGTTGTCGTCTATAGACACTTTTGTTTTTGGTCAATTACTTTAGTTCTAGTTGATCAATCTTTATGAAATTTTAACACAATGTTCCTTGGCACAAAAGAAAGACTTTGATTTGTTTTGGTAATTTTGGTCCTGCCCGTTTTTAAAAAAGGGGCCAAAAAGGGCCAAAGGGTGTTTTCATATAGAATATATATTATTTATCAGATTTTGATGGGGTTTCTTTCAGTGTGCTCCTGAGGAAATTTCCAATCTGCAGTATGTCAACGGATTTCATCCTGCATGTACTGTTCATGAAATAAATGGGCCCAAAAGGGATGAATCTCAAAAATTTTAATTTTTAGCTCACCTGGCCTAAAAGGCAAGGTGAGCTTTTGCCATCACTTTGCATCTGTCGTCCGTCTGTCCGTCAACATTTTCAAAAATCTTCTCCTCTGAAACTGCTGGGCAAATTGTAACCAAGCTTGGCCTGAATCATTACCAGGGTATGAAGTTAAAAAATTGTGTTCGATTAGTCTGTAGATCAAACAAGATGGCTGCTGTTACTAAAAATAGAACATGGGGGTAAATTACTGTTTTTCGCAAATAGGTTGAAAAGCGTTATAGATATAAAAAATCTGACGGGGAAAATTGATCAGCATGGCAAGATCTACCTGCAAAGCAATTTTGAAGAAAATCCAAAACCCGTCTTGGAGTTACTGCCTTTTTTCCATAAAATTTTCAAAATTTTAATTTTATTAATTTTTTACCAGAAAAACTGTAAAAGATAGAAGTCAACTTTAAATTGCAAAAATGTTCAGCATATCAAGATCTACCCACCCAGGTATTTTGAAGATAATCCAAAAACCCTTGTAGGAGTTATTGCCCTTTTTTATACGCAACGAAGTTGCGGAGGGTATAATGTTTTTGACTGGTCCGTCCATCCATCAGTCCGTCCGTCCGTCAGTCCGTCCGTCCGTCAGTCCTGTTCTTGTCATTGCAACTCCTCTGTAACTGCTTGACGGATTGCTTTCATATTTGGTAGGATTGTTGTTCATGATGTGTAGATGTGCATACTATACCACCATATTGATCGGATAATTTTTGTGGGAGTTATGGGACTTAGACTAGTTATACCCCACGCAACGAAGTTGCGGAGGGTATATAGTTTTTGACTGGTCCGTTTCTTGTCACTGCAACTCCTCTGTAAGAGCTTGATGGATTGCTTTCATATTTGGTAGGATTGTTGTTCATGATGTGTAGATGTGCATACTATACCACCATATTGATCGGATAATTTTTGTGGGAGTTATGGGACTTAGACTAGTTATACCCCACGCAACGAAGTTGCGGAGGGTATATAGTTTTTGACTGGTCCGTCAGTCCGTCCGTCCGTTTGTGCGGATAACTCCTCCTAAAGTTTTTAAGCTAGGAAGTTTTTATTTTGCAGGTTGATTGTGCACATATAAAAGATGTGCATACTACTTGGATTTTGATTTTTGATAATTTTTCAGAAAACTACACATTGTTAAACTTTGTAATTTTTATGCATTATATTGCATATAGGGTACATTATTTGTCCGGATAACTCCTACAGTTTATAAGATAGGAAGTTTACAGGCTACTCAATTTGCCCGGATAAATCCTGCTACAGGTTTTAAGATATTTTACAGGATGATTGTTCATCTGTAAGAGATGTGCAAACTACTTGGATTTCAATTTTTTGATAATTTTGAGATAATGCAGGAAAATCCTAAATGTGGGGGCATGGGGTATGTGAGCTTGCTCACTAAGATTCTTTAATTTCAATTAAAATACCAAAGTATCATCTTGTCACTGCAGCTCCTCTGAAACCACTCGATGGATTGCTTTCATATTTGGTAGGATTGTTGGTCATGATGTGTAGATGTGCATACTTTACTGCCTTATTGATCGGATTATTTTTATAGGAGTTATTGGACTTGAGTTATTGGACTTAGACTATTTTCAGCTAAAACAGCATCCATCAGTCCTGTTCTTGTCACTGCAACTCCTCTGTAACCGCTTGACATATTGCTTTCATATTTGGTAGGATTGTTGGTCATGATGTGTAGATGTGCATACTATACCGCCATATTGATCGGATAATTTTTGTGGGAGTTATGGGACTTAGACTATTTTCAATTAAAATACCAAAGTATCATCTTGTCACTGCAACTCCTCTGAAACCGCTCTATGGATTGCTTTCATATTTGGTAGGATTGTTGGTCATGATGTGTACATGTGCATACTTTACTGCCTTATTGATCGGATTATTTTTATGGGAGTTATTGGACTTGAGGTATTGAACTTAGACTATTTTCAGCTAAAACATCAAGTATCATCTTGTCACTGCAACTCCTCTGAAACCGCTGAATGTATTGTTTTCATATTTGGTAGGATTGTTGGTCATGATGTGTAGATGTACATACTATACTGCCTTATTGATCAGATTATTTTTATGGGAGTTATTGGACTTAGACTATTTTCAACTAAAACTGCAAGTATCATCTTGACCTGGGTAATTTCCCTTTAAAATCTGACTGTTTTCAAATCTTCTTTGGTTTACTTTTCTCTTTTAAGTTTAAGAGAAATTCCCTGCTATCACTTTTTGTTACATAATCAAGAGTAAAAAAAGTGTTTTTATACAAATTTTTACAATTTTTTTGCAAAAATACTTCCATAATCTTTACTTATTTCACATTGTAATAATTTGAGTATATAAATGTATATTGTGTCCTGTATTGGTCAGTGTTTGCCTTCAATTGAAATATCTTTCCCAGATACTGTAGTAGAAGTTTTTCATCTTCATAGTATAAATGGACTCTACTACTAACCTGGTTATGCCATGGTGAGTTTTTGCTATCACTGTGTCTTGGGTCTGTCAGTCATACACTTTTCATTCAAACGTCTTCTCTGAAACTGCTGGGCCAATTAGAACCAAACTTGGTCACAAAAGTCCTTAGGTGGTCCCCTTTAAAAATGTGTTTGGCAAGTCAACACTCCATCCAAGATGGCTGCCAGTTGGATCTTTGTCGAAAAATGGACACTATATTCCAAGATCTCTGAAACTACTGGGCCAATTTGAACCAAACTTGGTCACAATGGTCCTTATAGGTGGTCCTTTTTAAAACAAATGTCTGGCAAGTCTGTATCATATCCAAGATGGCTGCCAGCAGGGAACACAGTTTTAACATTGGACCCTACGGGAAAGCATTCAAAGATCTTTTTCTCTGAAACCACTGAGGTGATTGGAACCAAACTTGGTCACAATAGTCCTTGGGTAGTCCCCTTGAAAAATTATGTTGGGCAAGTCCGCATGTCATCCAAGATGCCCCCCCCCCCAGTGGGGAACTTTGTCAAAACTTGGTCAATATTGCAAAAATCTCCTTTGAAAATACTTGGCCAATTGAAATCCAAACTTAGTCACAATGCTCCTCAGTTGGTCCCTTTTAAAAAATGTGTTCAGCAAGTCCACATCATATTCAAGATGGTGATGGTGAATGAAAGGGGAACATGGTTTTAACATTGGATCCTATAAGGAAACATATTCAAAGATGTTCTCCTCTGAAAGCACATGGCCAATTGGAATCATTGTTGATCACAGTGGTCCTTTCTTGGTCCCCTGCACAAAATGTGTCCAGCATGTCCACATAGCATCCAAGATGGCATTCAGCGGTGAACAGTTTAACCTTGGATCCCATTGGAAATCATTTAAAGATCTCCTCTGAAAATACTAGGCCAATTTGAGCCAAAGTGAGGCACAATGATGCTTAGATGGCCTTCTTCAAGAAGGTGACAGTCAGTCTACGCCCCATCAAAAATAGCTGGGGAATATAGTTTAATTTTGGATCATATAACATCAATTTCTATCAACAAACTTGAAATTGAGACCCTTAAACATTTGGATTATTTTGACTAATTGTGTCAGCCATGGCTCGGATGAGCAATACAGGCTCTTGGGAGCCTCTTGTTATGTATAATATTGCTTATAGGATATTTTTTAGTTCAATAATGCAGGATTTTCTGATATGTGGAGGCGTGGGGTATGTGAGCTTGCTCACTAAGTTTCTTTAATTTTCACAGAATTTCCAATATTTTCATATTTTTCATCTTTAATTTCCAAAACTATAGAAGATGAAGGTTAAGTATAAAATGTTTGCATTGCTGTGACGACTTCAAAACTTGTGTTGAAAATTATTGGTTGACCGCCATTTTCAAAATGGCCACCAATAAAAGGCGGAAAAATTCAACATTGTCCGATTTCAATAAAATTTGGTTTCCTAATGGATATTGATGTTGCGACTTCAAAACCGGTGTTGGAAATTGTTCTTTGACCGCCATTTTCAAAATGGCTGCCAAAAAAGGCGTGAAAATTCAACATTGTCCAATTTCAATGAAATTTGGTTTCCAAAAAGTATTGATGTCGCAACTTCAAAACTCATGTTAAAAATTGTTCATTGACCGCTAATTTTTTTTAAATGGCCGCCAAAAAAGGCGGGAAAATTCAACATTGTCTGATTTCAATGAAATTTGGTTTCCAAGTGGATATTGATGTCACTACTGCAAAACCGGTGTTGAAAATTGTTTGTTGACTGCCATTTTCAAAGTGGCCGCCAAAAAGGCGGGAAAATTCAACATTGTCCGATTTCAATGAAATTTGGTTTCCAAATAGATATTGATGTCGTTACTTAAAGATATAGTGTTCAAAATTGTTGTTTACTGCCATTAACCAAATAATGTCTGGTTTTCAAAACTGGTGTCGAAAGTGGTCCTTAGCAAGACAATTTTTGTCAAAAAAGCCCAACAAAGAAGTATAGTAAAACATGATCAGACTTAAAATAGAGTCCAAGTTAATGGTGGTGTTTGCTCTACCAAAGTTTGAGAAACTGAAGTTCAACTGTATCACTTACAATGTAAGCTTGATTGTGGCAACTGAAAGCCAGGTGAGCGTTATAGGCTCCAGGGAGCCTCTGGTTTATTTTTAGTCTGATTTTGATGCAAATTTTTTTGCAATGGATTCCTTATGAAAAATTAACATGGCGCTTCAGTGGTCGACATGCTGAGGTCCTATCATGCTGCGCTCGACGTAGCCCTTTATTAATCATTAGAAATAGAAAAATGTACAACTTTTGTAATGAACATGCAAACTAGCAAACTACAGTGGATTAAAATTTAAATTATGTTGTTGAATATGCCAACCTTTTTTACCCTGATTATGCCGATACTTTTTGAAGCATTTAAATTTTTTCTTCAGAATTTTCAGTTACAAAGTTCCTAAATGAAAAAGGACTGAATGTTGGACAGACTTTAACAAGCACTGTAAAATCCCAGGTGTTAGAGAGGTTAGGTGTGACAGAGTACCTAGAATATCCACAGTGTAATAGACATGGATCCCACTATACCCCAACAAGGGCAGGATGGAAAAATAGTAAGTAAAGTAGTTCATGTTCCTGAATTACAAATGCAGATGGATTAAAGCAGCTGTAAATAATTTCTTGTTTTTTTCCTCAGATCTTTTATGGTGCCCTATTTCCATATTTGATTATTTTGAATTAAAAATCAAACTGCCTCCGTCATCAAATTTTCTTTCCCACATAGCTCTTATAGGACAACAAGAGAGGGCTTCCTTTTTCCTTGATTTTCATGAAAATGGACAAGAATCACGAAATTCACTTTTCTTGGCTCATTTTAAAAACAAAATGAGAAGTTGATTTATTTGCTTAGGAAGCATAACCACTATTTCAATGTTGTTTTTGGTGTTCTAACTGAACACCCTAGCTATCTGTTCAGCTTGAATTGGATTAAAATAGATTACATGCATGACGGGAAACTTTAAAACAGGTTAATAAATCTACTTATAAATTGTAAATAATACAGTAAATTTACTGAATAATATGGTAGAACATTCCATATTATTGTCCTGAAATGGTAAAAATGTTTGAACATAGTTTAAAGAGGGTATTTCTGTGTTAAAAGGCTTTTAAATGATTGCGGATTGAAAAGAAAAAGCGAGTGTCGAATAGGCTTGAGGATATAGGTCGAGACTTTTATAATACATCCAAACCTATTTTAAAACACTACTGCGCTATTTTTTTAACTAATTAGATTTCCTGTATTCAAAAACGATTATCGAGTACATTTCTACAATTTTAGAATGAAAACGAAAATATTTGTTTCATGTGTAGGAATATAAAAAATGATAAAACTATCATGATAATATTTTAAAATGTCAAAATGGTTTCGTTATGAAAGCGTTATGAAAGTTGTGGCACATTTTTGAAATTTTTATGTTTTGATATGTTAACTACCTGATCCTCACGCAGCCATTTCTATACGAACCCAAATATAATATGCCATGTGTAATATTCAGTCAATCTCGATCAGCTGTTAGAGGGCGCAGAATGTTCGTTTGTTTACATTTTCGATATGTTTTGATTTGAGACAAATGGCACATATATTAATATCTAAATGTAACTTCAGAATTGGGAGATGTTGGACTGTGTAAAGGATTCTCGATTATTCGATTGCTTCCGTAGAAATGCCAAATTTGCACTTGATGCGCATGTACGTTAATTTGCATGTGGATATAATAAATAAACATGATGCATGCAGGTAGTTCCATTTTCTCTGATCGGCTTATTTTACTTGTCTGAGCTTTAAGATTATTTTTAACTTTGTCAATCCATGTAAAAATTTGTTTTGCATAATTGTTCATGTTCACAAGGATGAAATTGCATGCATTTTAAAAGCGTAGGTAAAGAGAGGTCATTTCTGTCTGATACATATCCTCTGCATAAAATATTTTGACAAAAAAATAGAAACTGCATGACAATATTTAAGAAATAGATTATTGCAAGTGGGCTCTATGCGAATTAGAACATGGGCAGACCTTATATTTGTCAATATTTTATACCAAGCGATATAATATGTTTAACAAGAGTTTTGAACATTCGAAGCGGCTCTTAGAGAGCAATATTGAGTTTTGCACTAGAATTGAAATATGTCGGAAAGATGCATACAAGCCCACATAAATGAACACAGAGAAATCTATATTCATTTGTTTATTAATACAAGTGGCTCATAAGCTTATGAAATCTGTTATAAAACATATAAAATATGGATATTTTAAAATCGAAGCGGGTATAAGTGTTAGTTGGTTGTATATGACTGCTTAGTTATGCTATTTTGAAGCCAAAAAAGGAAAAGAAGAGGAATAAAACCCATATTTATAATTTTATTAATGTTGAAAATTAAAGATCTTATATTTAAATTGTAGAGCATGATATGCAACATTGATAAGATTTCATAACAACAACACATTCTTTGCTAGGTTACGGTTATGTCAATTTCAGTTCCGAGTCTTAAATTTTGTAACTGTTGTAAATTTCTATTATTGTCATTGTTTGATGTGGAATTTTGGGTAATTAGTTATTTGAAACTTTATTTACATAAAATTAAATGAATATTGAGTGATTAAAATGCGAAATTGTACATTACGAATATCCTTTTGTAAAAAAAATATACACATGTGCGAAAAAATATTGTTGGAATTAGAACACAGCTTTGTTTCCAAAGTGAAAGAGGAGGGTCATATTAGAATTAAGTGTATCAATAATCCACATTTCCTTTTAATATCCCTAGAATAAAAAAGGTTAATAATTCATGTCCCTAAAACAACGCTCATATTGTAGGAAGTTGTCATACTCCTAACAAATTCGATATCATAATTTGACTGCAGTTTTATGCCCAACTTTGAAATTGGACATTAATATGAAGTGAATTTTTTAACTTCAACACTTACGAACACCATCAGCTCTTATAGAGCTTTGATTTACTGATATATTTGCAGTGATAAATTACGGATATATTTACAGTAAATTCAAATGGCAAATGATTTAAATTTTGTCCAGGTCTTAATTTTTTGCTTGTTTTTCTTGCAAAGTGCCTCCAATATGTGTTACATTTCAATTGATTATAAGAAGTAGAAATTTTGTCAGGAACTGCTGTTCATGAAAAAATACATTTAATGAAGTAAATGAGCTCAAAATATGAATTTTGACTATTTTTCAGATTGCCCATCAAGCAAGATTAATTTGCCTACATTGAAAGGACCAATCTCATGTACTGTGTTAACCAGCTGTACAGCTGTGGATTGTTGTATCTATGTGGATTTCCTCAAAAGATCATTCCACGCATCATTAGACATTGACATGTGTTCCAGAAAGTTAACTCTTACCATAGAAAAACTTTCAATGGAACTGTCATTGCTAGATTATACATGGGGTATGTGAACAAGTGTCATGATTTATACTTCTAAATTTAAAGAGCATAAGATGAATCTTATTCTAACCATTTATGTGCATAATTGGGGGAATCCTACCTTTGGATGATAACTTGAGTAGCCTGTATCAGAACCAAAAAACTATTGAAATAAAAGGAAAGAAACACATTTAAATAGTAGGATATACATGCATTTTTGGAGGTGTTTTAAAATTTCCATTTGTAATAAAAGCCTCTTTTGCTTTGGAAGTGTAATTTCTTAAGATTTGTTTTATTTCCAGGTGCAATGAACCAGTACAAATTGATGGAAACTGTCATAATTAGGTATGTATGAAATTTTTCGTGCTGTCTTAAAATTTTAACTGAACTACAACATGTATTGATTACTGAAGCAATATATCATTCATATAAACTTTTGCAAGACCCCCTTCCCTATATGAATTATATTCCAAGTAATTAATTTTTTGGCAACAGATGAAGCCTGCAGACTTCAGCAGTGAGAACCGTGCAATTATTTCCCTAACCCATCTCCCCTTTTGAACTTCAGTATGACAAATAATTAACATTCACTTGATAAGCATACAAACCATTTAATTTGAATTCAATCACTTAACCGATTTATGAATTTGGAAAGGCACAAAGATTGGATTAAGCTTGTTTCTAAAGGTCTCAACCGATGTCTTCTCTAAACTTTAATAAATTGAATAGCATATAATGCTAGAAAAATGAAACCAAACAAAAAATTGGGAAAAAAAAAGAAAGCGAATTCTATGAATATTTAAACAAGATTAGGTATATTGTCTCCCCTTTCCCTGTTATTGTAGAAAAAACAACCACAGTACTGATAACTGCCACATTTTAGTCAAGAGACAGACAAATAGTTATAAACAACACTACAGTCTCAATCTTCAATGTTATATAAATTGAACAAATTTTTTTTTTTTATCCCAGATTGTTTCAGGAAATGCTGGACTTGTCAATAGATTAAAAGATTAATTACTTTTAATTTTACCTTTAATAGTTACAGTATAGACAACATAGAAGACAAAAATGTGTTCAAAGTTAACCTAAATATTAGCGTTGGATTTGATCCAGGAGTTAGAATGTTTGATTGGGTAGTGTTACAGGACACACCTCTTCCTCAGTTACAATGTGATTGGAACAGTGATTTCTACATCAAAGGTTTGTTAAAGTAGTATTGAAAAATAGATGAATCTGTTGTTTGGAACACATGTAATAAACATTTAAATCATTATGCTAAACTTCTCACAGGAAGGGATCTTGGTGGAAGCTGTATATTGAGAGTACATAACTTAATTTGTCAGTTGGTAATGGGTCTGGAGTTGGCATGTCAGTTAACTGCTAGTAGTCTTTTGTGATTTCATGTTAATGTCCGTATATTTAGTTCTTTCAGTTTAATTTTTCACAATTGACTCAGTCCTGTTGCTAACTGAATTTTACTGTTGTTGCTGCTGTGTTTTTATTTATCACATTGGCTAGGGGGAAGGTTTGGGCCCAATAAAACTAGTTTAACCCCCCCGCAGCAGGTTTGCACCTGTCCTAAGTCAGGAAATTTATTAAGCCTTTGTGTGTCGTTTCTGTTTATGTATTCTGGTATATGCATGAAATCATTATGTTAAACTCCTCACAGGAAGGGATCTTGGTGGAATCTGTATACTGAGGGTACATAATTCTATTTGTCATTTGGTAATGGGTCTTGAGCTGGTATGTCAATTAATTGCTAGTAGTCTTTTGTGATTTCATGTTTATATCCGAATATTTAGTTGTTTCAGTTTAATTTTTCACATTTGTTTCAATCCTGTTGCTAACTGAATTTTACTGTTGTTACTATTGTTTTTTTATTTATCACATTGGCTAGGGGGAAGGTTTGGGCCCAATAAAACTAGTTTAACCACTGCAGGTTTGTGCCTTTCCTAAGTCAGGAAATTTATTAAGCCTTTGTGTGTCTTGTCTGTTTTCTAGTTAGTTTACTTTATGTCAATAGGAGTCTAGGATGATGTTTATTTCGCTGAACTTGATTACTCTTTATTTAGGGGCCGACTCCGACCTGCCGGTGGATGTGGGGTTTCCTCACCGTTCATTGAAGATCTTATGGTGGCTTTGAGTTGTTATCACTCCCCTTTGGGTCATTGTCTCTTTGACACATTCCCCATTTCCCTTCTTTTTTCTATTTAAAATAATACCCAAGGAAACATTCTTTAATTAAGAAAGAAAAATCAAGATAATTTGTGATATTTTCTCTGAACTTCCAGGCAACATACAGTGTTGTAGCTAATGATGATGTCACCTACTTGATACATGTATATGTCTTTATGTTGTCTGTTATTTCATTCCCAAATTATTCCAGTCATGTTTTTTTCGGCTTCAATTGGTAGAATGATTTCAAATTTGGTAATTGCTGCCTCTGTGTTTCAGTCTTGTTGAACTTGCTCTTCCTGTTTGATGAAATGTGGACTTTGATATAAAATGTATTAAGACATGAATTTATTGTCTTATTCATCTCAACTTCTCTACTTTAGGGATTAATTTTTATAATGATAGGTAGCCTCAATATGATAAGTTGTAAAGAACCTCTTATTGTCAGTTGTGTTGGACCTGTACTAACTGTTTGATAAAATGTTGACTAAGTTACAAAATTTGATAAAAGATGTTTTTTTTAAACATTTTTTCTCAGTTCTACTGGAGGGATTAATTTAAAACTTGAGTTATCCAACCTCTATTAAATTTGTTGTAGAGAAGCCCCTTATTTTCATATGTTTTACAAGCATGTACTTCGTATTCTAATGCAACATTTATATAACGCAGGTTTTGATTGGTCAAAACTTACCGTCAATTCCACCATCTACACATCTGGGACAAAGTAGGTTCCCTGTTTAGTCTGGTTCCTAATATTGTTACAAATTCACGAGTTAAAAATAGAACATGAAATTGACTTGTTGCATTAGAATCGCAATAACAGTACATTATTTGAATACCCGAGGGCATCAATCTTGATATGACGGTCAAAATATTCGTTTATTGGCTCCGCTACGCGTCGCCTATAAACTGCATTTTGACCGTCAAATCTACGATTGACGCCCTGGGGTATTCAAATAATGTACTGTTATTGCTTATTTAACATAGTTGCAGTGGGGTTATCAATTTGTTTAGTTATGCGACACTCCAACCATGTCCTTCTCTGAAATGACAGATGCAAACATTTTTTGGATAATTCTATAGAATTCAGTCTTTAATTATAATAAAAAAATGAAAACTAAGTCAAAAATCTAATTAAATCTGAAACTTGAAATTTCAGAATACAATTCAGAATTATGTCAAGTAAAATGAATGTTTGAGTGAGGTGTCATTGAAGTAATTCATTTGCACAAAACAAACTTCTGTAAAACTTGTCTTTGTGTTCATTTTCAATTTTGTAGGTCAACAAAAAAAAAAATAAATAAAAAGGCACCTTTCCCATGATATTGTTTAAGCTAAATAAGAATTATTGATAAGACAGTATGTCAGTAAATAACTGAACAAAAGATTTTGGATTTGTAAGTTGTTATGCCAAAATATTCAGTAATTTTAACCTCATTGATCAAATCTGAGAATCTTAAAAAAACTTGTACTGAATGGAATCAGCACATGCTCATCTTGTTTCTTCTGTATGTAGATTTCTCTCTTGTATCATGGATGGAAAAAGTAAATCACCCAGTAGGACAACCACTGACAAGTGTGATGGCATCCAAACTGTTAGAAGAACTTGGTATAGGAAGTCTTATGGAAGGTGACCCTTGTCAAAGATCTAGTGGTCAATATAGCCCTGCTACTAATGGCTGGAAGAAAGGTAAGTTATTTGGATATTGAATTTGCTATTGAATAACTTTCATATAAAACTGTCTTTTTGATACTGAAAAACTACTTATTTTCTGGATACTTTATTTCATGTGTTGTCCCTTCTGTTGAACTTTGCATTGACCAACTTTAGTGCTTTTTTGTCCCCCACCACAACGCGACGGAGGGACATGGTAATGGTTTGCATCCGTGCGTCTGTCTGTCCGTGTGTCACGTTTTTTGTGGATGCAACTCCTCAGAAACTGCCAGTCAAAATTCATTCAAATTTTACAGGATTGTTAGTCTCTATTTGTACTAGATCATATCGCATCGCCATTTTGATTCATCAAATTTTGTGGGAGTTATGGGACTTTGATTATTTCCACATTGTTATACAATGGCAAATCTTGTGGACGCAACTCCTCAGAAACCGATGGTCAGAATTCATTCAAATTTTACAGGATTGTTAGTCACCATTAGTACTAGAACATATCACATCGCCATTTTAATTCATCAAATTTTACAGGAGTTATGGGACTTTGATTATTTCCACATTGTTATAAAAATGGCAAATCTTGTGGACGCAACTCCTCAAAAACTGCTGGTCAGAATTCATTCAAATTTTACAGGATTGTAAGTCAACATATCTCTTCCCCATTTTGATTCTTTAAATTTTGTGGGAATTATGGGACTTCGATTATTTCCACATTGTTATACAATGGCAAATCTTGTGGACGCAACTCCTCAGAAACTGCTAGTCCGGATTCATTCTAATTTTACAGGATTGTTAGTCGCCATATGTACTAGATCATATCACATCGCCATTTTGATTCGACAAATTTAGTGGGAGTTATGGGACTTTATCGACTTAATGCATACTACAACATAGGAAGACTTTGTGGACACATCTCGTCATAATCCAATTAAGGGATTTTGCTGAAATTTTGCTTGGCTATTTGCCACGTAATGCAGTTGATCATATCCTGCCGCCATTTTGATTCGCATAATAATGGGACTTGATCGACTTAACTGCAGCGGCGGGGGACATAGCTACGCGTAGCAATCTTGTTGTTTCTGTGGATGCATTTATATAAGGGTTAGAAATAGTGGTGACATTTTTTTTTCACAACAGTTTCAAGCTCTGGAAGGTTGCCAAAATAAATTGCTGGCTAAAATGAATTGGTTTACAGCATATCAGAGTTGAAAAAACAAATTATGGACTCCTCCTAATCTAGGGTTGATGATTTTCAACTAATGGTGCAATTTGTTCCTATTTCATGAAAATGTGAATTATCTGCTGCTTGTAGCTGAATAAATGATGTGTAATTTGTTGTGAATTTCTATATGACCATAATTCTATTTTCTCTTTGTCAATGTAAGTACCGTACATATATTGTGCATGTCAGTTAATCTAAGGAAAAGTTGGTGTATTATTCAAAGCTCAATTTATGTTAGATGTATTTTGAGAGTGTTAACCCTCTAATGCCCCGTGACTCAGGTATTCTGACTCTCAAAGCCATCCATACAATTTTGGCTAAAAATTTTGGGCATTTTATGATTTCCTGATAATTTTTGTACACACTAAACCAAAAAACATTCCATTTGCAATCCAATATTTTTCAGTACCGAAATTGAAAGTTGCAGTGCCGGAAAAAAAAATTGTAAAAGGCGATTTTTGGACAGGGGTCGGCATCCAAAAATCTGTATCAGTAACACATCTGGCAAACAAGCCTGTACTTTTTGGGTCTAAGGTTTTACTGGGTACATGTAGTAAACGATAATAAAAGAGGTAATTTTAGAATTTTTTTCCTGCTTTTTTATAATTAAAAAACAATGAAAAGTACGAAAAATGCCCTTTTTGGCTCGAACAGCGTTCCATACCTCAATATTAAATCAAAACTCTTAGGCAAATGCTAATTTTCGACCGTATCTGTTGTCAGCGTAAAGTATTGTACCTTCCATTTGAGTTTGACGTCATTGCTTTGAGTCATTTGGTTTCCATGGCAACGAAAAAGACGGAATTTTCTTCAAAAATAGCATTTTTTGAAGAGGGTAGCGGACACAATCATCATTTCTCAGTTCTTTGTGTACCTCACTAATATATTCACATTGTAATTTATTGTCCTCAGATTGTCCACTGAATGTGCCATGAAGCCACTCAGTGTTCCTGCCACTTGTACCTTTAAATTGTATTTTATTGTTTTTAGACTGTCCACTAGGCTGCAAGACATTTGAGCCAATTTTTGAAAATTGAGTTTCATCATTTGAGCCAAAATTTTTTCCACATTTGAGCCAATGTACCTAAGTTTTACCTGAGTGTAGAATGTTGATTATGAACAAAATGTTTAATGGGTATCGGATTCCATTGTTGACTCTAAGTAAGCAAAGACAGATGAAAGATGCAGTAGGATAGCAAGCTAAATTCAAATTAGATACATACAAAACAACTTGAGTTTCTACTTATCAGAGAAAAAAAGACAAAATCTGTTTCCTGTAATATTTTTACATAATCAATTTACTAACTAGAATTTTGCTGATCAGATATATACTTATTAAATATTTAGTTAAAATAAAAATATCAATGTTTTATTTAAAGTTATGAACTGGTATGAGAAGTACATTAGTACTAATAATGGACTTCTGTTGGTATCTAAAATACCACTTTCAAAAAGCACTAAAAGAAAATACAAAAATACAAACAAAAACTATAATTAAAACACTAATATCCGTGGTTTTGGTGCACCTGCAATCTTGTTTGCTTCAGAATGAAATAATTATCTCTTTTGTATTTTTTTTCTTTAATAAACAAAAACAATAAAGAATTGTAGTAAAATAACGATATTTATTTTCCGTTTGTAATTCACAGATAAAACTTGCTCAAATGAATTAATTCTCTTTTCCTAAAAAATGGATTTTATTTAGCTCAAACATTGATTTATTTTTTGGCTCAATGAAGTATGAATTGGCTCAAATGTCATGCAACGGTCCACTAAATGTGCCACTGAAGCAAGTCAATGTAACAGCCACTTGTCTGATACCTTCATGTTGTATTTTATTGTTTACAGATTGTCCACTGAATGTGCCACTGAAGCCACTCAATGTACCAGCCACTTGTCTGATACCTTCCCATTGTATGTTATTGTTTACAGATTGTCCACTGAATGTGCCACTGAAGTCACTCAATGTACCAGCCACTTGTCTGATGCCTTCCCATTGTATTTTATTGTGTACAGATTGTCCACTGAATGTGCCACCGAAGCAAGTCAATGTAACAGCCACTTGTCTGATACCTTCATGTTGTATTTTATTGTTTACAGATTGTCCACTAAATGTGCCACTGAAGCAAGTCAATGTAACAGCCACTTGTCTAATACCTTCACATTGTATTTTATTGTTTACAGATTGTCCACTGAATGTGCCACTGAAGCCACTCTCTGTACCAGCCACTTGTCTGATACCTTCACAATGTATTTTTGTCCCCCGCCGCAACGCCGAGCAGGGACATAGAAATGCCGGGCATCTGTGCGTTCATCACACTTTCTTGTAAGCGCTCATGCATACAAATTATAACGGATTTTCATGAAATTTATACCAAATGTCTATATTACTTATACCTTGGTCAAGTTCGAAAATCAGCCTTAGTTGATACTTTTTGACGGAGTTATGGGACTTTAACCAAAATCATGACTCTGTTTTATCCAGAAATTGATCTTGTAAGTGCTCTTATGCCTACAAATTGTGACGGATTTTCATGAAATTTATACCAAATGTTTATACCATTAATACCTTGGTTAAGTTCAAAAATCAGCCTTGGTCGATGTTTTTGACGGAGTTATGGGACTTTGACGAAAATAATGACACGGTTTTAGCCAAAAATTAACCTTGTAAGCGCCTTCATGGCTACAAATTTTATAACGGATTTTCATGAAATTTATACGTAATGTCTATATCACTAATACCTTTGTTGAGTTTGAAGCAGAGTGGGGACATAGAAATGCTGGGCATCCATGCATCCGTCACACTTTCTTGTAAGCGCTCTTATGCATACAAATTATAACCAATTTTCATGAAATTTATACCAAATGTTTATATTACTTATACCTTGGTCAAGTTCGAAAATCAGCCTTAGTCGATACTTTTTGACAGAGTTATGGGACTTTGACCGAAATCATGACTCTGTTTTATCCAAAAATTGATCTTGTAAGGGCTCTCATGCCTACAAATTTTGACGGATTTTCATGAAATTTATACCAAATGTTTATACCTTAATACCTTTGTTAAGATCGAAAATCAGCCTTGGTCGATATTTTTTGATGGAGTTATGGGACTTTGACGAAAATAACAATACGGTTTTAGCCAAAAATTAACCTTGTAAGCACCTTCATGGCTACAAATTTTAATGGATTCTCATGAAATTTATACGAAATGTTTATATCACTAATGCCTTGGTTGAGTTTGTAGATCAGTTTCGGTCGAGACTTTTTGATGGAGTTATTGGACTTTGACCCAAAAAAAACCCACTGTTTTAGCCAAAAATTGACCTTGTAAGCACTCTCATGCCTACAAATTTTGACGGATTCTCATGAAATTTATAGCAAATGTTTATACCACTAATACCTTGGTCAAGATGAAAAATCAGCCTCGGTCAATATTTTTTGACGGACTTATGGGACTTTGTCAAAAATAATGACTCTGTTTTATCCTAATATTTACCTTATAAGCGCTCTCATGGAAACAAATTTTGACAGATTTTCATGAAAATTATACCAAATGTAAATTCCACTAATATTTTGGTCAAGTTGAAACATCTGCCATGGTCAATCCTTTTTGTATCCCCACATATTTAATTTTGGAACTGCCCTGAATGTTTGAAAATATTTCAATTTCATATACAGTATACTAGTATGTTGCATGAGCGGCGGGGGACCCAGGAATTCTATTCTTGTATTGTTTACAAGTTGTCCACTAAATGTGCCACTGAAGCCACTCAATGTACCAGCCACTTGTCTGATACCTTCCCATTGTATTTTATTGTTACAGATTGTCCACTGAACGTGCCACTAAAAACACACAATGTACCAGCCACTTGTCTCATACCTTCACATTGTACAGCTGTGGATTGTTGTATAGATGTAGATTTCCTGGGAAGGTCATTCCATGCCTACATTGACCTTGACACTTGTAATAACCAGTTTACAGTAGGAATAGAGAAGTTGAAACTTGACCCTGTGAGTCTTGTCAACTACACATTTGGTAATTATCTTTAGTTTTACCTAGATAAATGTAACTACCAATATAGTGTAGGAATACAGAAATTAAAACTTTACCTATCTACCAGTCATCTGTAAATTTGGTGACCAATGTATGTGTATTTTGGACCTTTTAACAACCATCTTTTAGCCTATCAGTTTTGTCAATAGCAAGTTTGGTCACAAGCTATAGTTTGACTTAGACATTTGTAACTATAGCAGTTTTTGTAGAAATAGAGAAACATTTGGTGATTTTCTCTAGTTTGACCTTCAACTGATCAAAATTAGTTGACTGTAGAAAAAGAGAAACTTTGCAAAACTACACTGCCCATATTTTTTTTTGTTTCTGCATGACATAATAATGCAAGTTGTTCTATAAATTCACAAATTAATTACTTTATTAATTTTAACAATAGAAGGGCAATCACAGCACTCACTTTTGATTTTTCCCCTTGCTCAAAAGATAAATACCTATCTAAACTTTGAGGATTCAGTCTTTGTGTGCCAGGGTGGATGGATATTTGTCACAATTATCTTTGCAATGGGTAAAGCATTATATTACATTATCAAATTTTTCCCTGCAATAGTATAAAATGATACAAATATTTGATCATACCCAAAATATTGGTAGCCACAGAGGGAAGTGCCATTTTTTTGTGGCCTTTTTGACGTATCACAAATTTAAAAGTATTTTCTGAAGATTTGCCTCTCGTGGGTCATTCCTAATTAGATAGGATGAATAGTTGAGTGAAATCATTATCTGTGTGTTATGTTATATTATTCTTGGGCCTCAAAATTGACATTTTTTCATGATTTTGCACTTTTAAACTCGAGGTGGTGATGGTGCATGTGCCTGAGAGACTCACACTTTGATCTGTGATAGACAAGACATCCTATTATCATTATAAACTAATGGGGAGTGTTAGGGATGAAATGTTTCAATCTGGTTTGCCCAAAAATGGAGCCCACCCCTTCAAAAATGTGCGAATATTTTGCACTTTTAAGTTTACAGCCTTTGTCTTCATTCAGAAGGTACCTAGAACTGGCAAAATTGTCCTTTCTTGATATGTGAAATTGTAGGAAATAGCTATTTCTATGTTACAAGTGCAAAAACCAATATCTGTGAAGGTTTTGGGACCTGTAAGAGGTGTTTAACTGAAGTATGACTGCATTCTGTCAAGAGGCGGGACCCGCATAGTGAGTGTTAAATAAGAAAAAATATTGTAATTTGAAAAAACACAGTATTCTGTGTTACATTTCACCAATTGACAGTTGTAAAATGCTACGATAAATGCATTTATGACTTTGATTTTTTATTATACAGAAAGATTGTATTTGCCGTTGGAAAGTAAAAAACACAGAGCAAATGTGTGCACAAGATGTTCTTTAATTGTTTCTAAAATTGCTTTCATCTTGTAGGTGTAACTAGCCATTTCAACTTGAAAGGAGTTGTTAAGCTGACGTAAGTACTTACACAATGCAACTCTAAATGAAAATAAGATAAAATGAAATGAAATGTCCTCTGATAATTTAAAAAAAAAAATACATAAAATTGAATGTATCAAGATTTGAATTAATGTTTAGCTTTGAATCTCTACTCCAAGAATAATTGAAATATTTACTTTAATGAAATGAATGGAGCAAATATAGGTGGGGGGAGGGGATGATTTCCAATTTTTAATGTGCAAGAATAAGAATCTGGGATCCTTCTTTTCCGCATGAGTGCACAGGTGAAGGCCAGGAGAGTGTTAGCCCCAAGCTTTTACCTGAGCACAAAGTGGGGAAAAAGATGTCTTTCATATTCAATACCGACCACTTCTTTTGTTTGAAATGTAAGGTATCTAACTTGCACCGCAGTAAAAACTTCTGTAAACGTGGACATTTTCGCATGGGGGTTATTTTCCCTTATTTTGCATTTGGAAATTTTACACGAATATAACCCCCACACAAATAGTTTTAATAACAAACGTTTTACAATCAAATTTTGAAGATCCGGGAATATTATAACCATGCGAAAGGTTCGGGTAAGACAATTCGTGGAATAAACACCCCAAAAATTAACAAGTTTGATTTTAATGCAGTAGGTGTGTACTGATAGTAGTGGTAGTTAATTTAAAGAATCCTATGTGGTCTCTATAGTGCAGTCAGAATGAATGTTTGGTTAGAGATAAGAGAAAACAGTTTGTTTAACCCTTTCCTTCATAACGACGCCTTTGGATGCCTCTAGCCCCCACTTTAAGGGCTATAGGAGGGGGTGTTGTATTAGACCCTAGGATGAGGATATGGGCTTATTGAACAGAATATAACTTGGGCAAACAAATTGACTGTTTTTCACGCGCGATTGGGGACCAAATAGATATGTCAGGGGGGTCCCAGAGGGCGGATGTGCCTCCCTCTTTCTGGGGGTTCGAAGGGGGGGCGTTAGCCCCCCTCGCCACCAGACCAAATCTGGGGCTTATCTACATCATGAAATAGTGCTAGCTATTCCTCAACACATATATTTTGAAGTTAAACCTTGCTTAGGCATGTGCAAGTAACATTTTATTTTTTTTAAATTTTTGAAGTATGTTTTGAAGGGAAAAAATGCAAAAATATGAGTTTTTTACAATTTTGAGGTCCCCTGCTGTCTCCATGGCAACCAGTACCAGGGTTTTGGAACCTGTTTTCCAAAGACCACTGACAGGTGTCCAACTGTGCCAAGTGCCAAGACTCTGACTTGTAAGACAATAATTCTGCAGCATTCTAAACATTGGGTCCCATTTACTTCTGCAAAAAATGCCCTTTTGGAACCATTTTCATGAAGGAAAGGGTTAATGGAGAAAAAATGAAATTCAATAAAAACTGGGAAAATGACCATTTTTTGGTGATAGTACTTCAAAACTATTAGTTTTATCATGATTTTTGGCTATTTTGACAACTTTTATTTTTTTTTTCCTGTTTCCCTGTTAACCCTTTCCTTCATAACGATGCCTTTGGACGCCTCTAGGTCCCCCCTTTAAGGGCTATAGGAGGGTGTTGTATTAGACCCTAGGATGAGGATATGGGCTTATTGAACAGAATAACTTGGGCAAAAAAATTGAGTGTTTTTTGCGCACGATTGGGGACCAAATAGATATGTCAGGGGGGTCCCAGACACAGGCACTTGTTTCATAAAAAAATTCCAGTCCCTCCCTCTCTTAGAGGGAGGGACTGGAATTTTTTTATGAAACAAGTGCCTGTGGTCCCAGAGGGTGGATGTGCCCCCCTCTGTCTGGGGGTTCAAAGGGGGGGTGTTAGCCCCCCTCGCCGCCAGACCAAATCTGGGGCTTGTCTACATCATGAAATAGTGCTAGCTATTCCTCAACACATATAGTTTGAAGTTAAACCTTGCTTAGGCATGTGCAAGTAACATTTTATTTTTAAAAAAATTTCGAAGTATGTTTTGAAGGGAAAAAATGCAAAAAAAATATGAGTTTTTTTACAATTTTGAGGTCCCCTGCTGTTTCCATGGCAACCAGTACCAGGGTTTTGGAACCTGTTTTCAAAAGACCACTGACAGGTGTCCAACTGTGCCAAGTGCCAAGACTCTGACTTGTAAGACAATAATTCTGCAGCATTCTAAACATTGGGTCCCATTTACTTCTGCAAAAAATGCCCTTTTGGAACCATTTTCATGAAGGAAAGGGTTAAGTGACATGCTATGAAAATTTCTATTGAGTTTTGGTTAAATGACATGCTAGAAAAACTTCTATTGAGTTTTGGTTAAATGACATGCTAGGAAAACTTCTAATGAATTTTGATTAAAAATGACATTTTAGGAAAACTTCTATTGAGTTTTGGTTAAAAATGACATTCTAGGAAAACTTCTATTGAGTTTTGGTTAAATGACATGCTAGGAAAACTTCTATTGAGTTTTGGTTTAATGACATGCTAGGAAAACTTCTATTGAGTTTTGGTTAAATGACATGCTAGGAAAACTTCTATTGAGTTTTGGTTAAATGACATGCTAGGAAAACTTCTATTGAGGTTAATTCAATACTTATTTTGATATTTTTGCCCGAAGTAAAAGTTGTTAAGTAAATTTGTGTATTAATCTAAAATTATACATGATGGACATAGAAGCAATCAAAGGTTTGCGTGTTACAGTCACGCAGATGACAGCATTTTAAAAAGGGACAACAAATTTGGACTTAAAGATTTTCAAACAATATGTTCACTCATGCAGAAAGGTGGCCTTATTTAAAATGAGTGGCCAGTTTCAACAATACTTCACTGGGGGTATTGTGGTACAAATAGTATTACTTACCATAGTTATAATGAAATTTGATAATTGAATAATTTATGGTATTGTAGTCCAGTGATATTTGAGTTTTAATTTTACTTAACAAAGGACATAGAAGATAAAGTTTGCTTTGTATTGTACTTCAAAGGACATAGAAGATAAAGATTGCTTTGTATTGTACTTCAAATACTGTTACAAAACAAAAAAGCAAACCCCCCCCTCCCCACAAAAAAAAAAACAAAAAACAAAAACAAGAACAAAACAAACTACAAATACAAAACAAAAGCACATGGAACAAAAAAAAAAGAAAGAAAGAAAAATTAATGAGCATCAAAGAATATGAGGAAAATTAACACATTTCTGAATCTGTTATTTTTAGACTACTTTAAATGAAACATTTTCTTTTGAAATCTTTTAGATACAAGATTAAAGATTTTAGTACAGAAAGACAGTTTCATTTGAATATGAATCTCAGTATTTGTTTTGAGACCAATGGTGATTGCCTGTATGATATTGTTCTGTTTAACAATGCTGTCTTACCCAAGATTCTTTGTGACTGGGAGTCGGGATTCTCTATACCAGGTAAGATTCAAGTTGTGAATGATCAGAAAATACTCCTGGTGATAAGCTGTGAAAATATAAAATTATTAACATGACAATTTGGTTCGTTAGGTAAACAGATATATTCTCACAATCACAAAATTTATAGCTCACACAATATCACCAGCATTTCTACTTGTAATCTTTTGTCACTTTTTAGTGTATTATAGACTGAAAAGGGAGACAGGCCTCTAACTTGCTGTTGGCAATCCAGCAAGAAAATTTAAAATATTTTCATCTCTGTAGAAAAATGTACAGTTTTATTGTGTCATTACTATTTGTTGTTTTGAGTTGTTGTTGTCTTGCATCGTCTGTTGGTTTGTCCGTGATGATGAGTGCTTTCACTTAATACCATGATTTTTGACTTTTTTGTTTCTTTTTCACAGTATCACAAACTTCATACATTTTGTTTTTCAGGATTTTCACTGCAGAAATTTATAACAGATGCTGGATTTACATCGGGACAAACACTTCCTGACCCTATTAAAAACAAATTGTTTCATCAGCTTGGAATCTTTTCTTATCTTCAAGATAGTCCATGCCATCTTGACAAGATATCACCAACTAAAAATGGCTGGAAGACAGGTTTGACTTTTACATTTATAGCTTTGATAAGGTATTCATTCTGCTTGGTAAGAGTACTTAAGGCAAAATAAAAAAATACATTAGCTTCTCAGGCCCCTGCCTCATCTCTTTTCTGGGAACTAATTTTACTTTTTTATTCAAGTTTCAAATAAAAAAAATTGAAAATCACCTGCCTCATCACTTTTTGGGCATTTCAGTAATGTAAAAAGACACCTCATCATGATTTTGAACCAATAAAAATAAAAATCTTCTCCCTCCCTGCCTAATCATTTTTTCAGAAAAATGGCCTGAGAATCTAATCATTATTTTTGTATGGCCTAACTGATATGTTGGGATTAATAAGATGATCCAACATAAAGTTTGAAATCTTATTTCGCAGAAAATTACACATTTATCGGATTTTGTTCATTTCAATTAGGAAAGAGCAATTCGATGACATTTCAAACTCATTTTGCATTTCTCTGCTCAGTACATTTGCCAATGTTTTCCACATATTTCTCTTAAAATGCTTTAACAAGTGCTTGAACTTATGAAAATTTTTGCTCATTTTTGAATGCTTTATGATTACTTCATATAGATATTGAACAAGAATTAAAGTATGTTTATTTTGCCATAATTCGTCCTGTATATAAATGGGGATTTGTGTACTTGAATTTATGTATGATCTTAGCAATATAGTTTCCACTTAACCTAATGTAACTTGAGATATACATAATTTAATATCAGGGCAAGTGCAAGATTGAAATCTAAGAAACATTAGTAATTAGTAAATGTGGAAAAGCTTGAAGAGTTCAAGACAAGAAATTCTCAAAAAAGGTTGTACATTAACACTTTTTGTCTTGAAATAAAATTTGACACATGTGCAAGACAGAAAAATTTCCAATCATAAATGGAATGATTTTTCCTTTCAAATGCAATGAACAGAACTGTAGGTTCCATATTTATTCTTTTTCCTCTGCCTACTTCATTTTTACATTTTTCTTCAGATTGTAAACTTGACCTCACACTGCCCATACTACCAAACACAGCCAGATGTAGTATTGGAGAATCCTGTACAGCAATCAGCTGTTGTATGGATGTTGATTTCCTAAAGAGGGCGTTTAACACCAGGGTAGAATTAGACACTTGTAACTACAAACTTAAGTTTGGTATAGAGAAACTGGATCAGGAAATAGATTTGTTTGACTATAGATGGGGTAAGTTTGACTTAAAGCAACTACAGGTAATGTTCATTATTTTCATTGTGGTCCTACATCTAAAAAAATTGGCTGCAATTAAATTTAATTGGAGAAAAAAAGTAAAACAACTGAAATTTGATATCTCCAAAATAACATTTTTTTAAAAACTACATAAATTGGATGTCCACAACAATAATTAGATTTACAGTATTTAACAGAATGACAAATGTCCAGCAATCCTATTGTAGCATAAAAGTACAGTTATATGACATGGGTGAGTTCGCAAAGCCAAATTTCCATGTGCATTTCAAGTAAAAACGACCACTCTTTAAAACTTTCTCTTGAATTTATTTGTATACTGCTAAAAAGGGCTTAATCAACAGCTTCTCTCAGGGCTGTTCCAGAAAAAATGACATGGGGGGTTTGAAGGCACTTTTTATTGACCCCCACCACCCATAGAATTCTTCCCCATATGTACAATACAAAAGGATGAAGAAAACACAACCACCAACAGCAATTTATATAAAGTGCCTTCAAAGGGTCCCAGACCAACTTTTCTGGAACAGCCCTCAGTAATTTAGAAATAATTGAATGTTCAGTTGTTTTCTTATTGTGATTATTTAAATGTAGATTGAATTTTTAATGTCAAAATTTATAATCAAATATATAGCAAATCTTGACGTTGTAAACTTGTAGACCTGTTTAAATATTTACAAAATGAAAACTATGGAACATTACATTGTTTCAAAATTACAAACAGAAGCTGTTGGTCAAGTTCTAGCAGTATAAAAATTATAAAAATTTGACCAAAAATGAATTTTAGAGAAGGTATTGAACAGTGACTGTTTTTACTTGAAATGCACTGGGAAATATTGCTTTGCGAACTCACTCATGTCATATAACTGTATATTGATTGTTTTGAAGTTTTCATTATGTACATGTTAATCTTATTTTTCAAGAATAAGATTCAAATCAGTAACTTTAAAATTAGTTCTCATGTCCCAACAATGAAAAGATGAGAGTATATTGTTTCATTCTTGCATTTCTGTTTGTTCCTTTGTCCATCTGTTTTCTCTCTATATGCTAATCTAGATAGCAACTGAACATGCCTTGTGATCTTCAGTGCATTTGATATTCTCAATATACTTTGACCTTGGTCATTATTCTATGCCTATTCCTCAGTTAGTGTGACCATTTTATTTTTTGTCATACATGCTAATTAACATATCTTAGGTTAACTAAATGGTCACACCTGGGCAGCTGTAGATTTAAATGGCCAGGTTTATCAGCTGGAAAGAATATTGATGAAGCTGTTTTTATAGGCCCGTCTAATGACGGACGTATTATGGTATACCAATGTCAGATTGTCTGTCTGTCCGTCCGTCTGTTTCATATGTCATGCTCTAACTTGACAACCATTTGGCTGATTCACTTCAAACTTTGTAGAGGTATTTTGTATGATGGCCTCACGATCTGTATACTTTTTTTGTGAAATTTCGATTTTTCTTGCAAGAGTTATGGGACTTAATTCATCAATTTTTAGGCAATTTTTTACATGTAGTGCTCTAACTTGACATCCCTTTGGCCAATTCACTTCAAACTTTGTAGAGGTATTGGATATGATGGCCTTACAATATGTATATTTTTTTTGTGAAATTTCGATTTTTCATGCAAGAGTTATGGAACTTTATTCGTCAATTTTAAGTCAATTTTTTACATGTCTCGCTCTACCTTGACAGCCCTTTGGCCAATTTGATTCAAACTTTGTAGACATATTGGATATGATGCATTCAGGGTCTGTATACTTTTAAATGAAATTTCAATTTTTCTTGCAAGAGTTATGGGACTTTATTCCTAAATTTTAAGCATACCTGTTAACCTTCTGAAACCCAATTGCAGGAGATCTCCTGCAATCCAGTTTCAAATTGCAGGAGAGTTTGCGTAACGTCATTTTCGACTTGTCATTTTGCGTAACGTCATTTTCAACTTGTCATTTTGCATAACGTCATTTTCGACTCCTAGTTCAAAGGTGTAAGGCACTATCAAGTTAATTTGTAGATTCTTATCCAGCTGGGGTGGGTGGGAGTGTTTTATTTTATTTTTTACTGATTTTCACTAAAATTGATAGGAATTTAAACAAAATATCTGAATAATTATAAATAAAAAAAAATTGAGCTTAGAAAAATTGGGGTGGTTGGGGATGAGAATCTATTAATTTATATGATGTGGCCTAACATAAGTTCAGCTCATTTTTAGCTCACCTGGCTATACCAGGGTGAGCTTTTGCCATCACTTGGCGTCCGTCGTCCGTCCATCCGTCGTAAACTTTTCTTCAAAAATCTTCTCCTCTGTAACCACTGGGCCAATTTAATCCAAACTTGGCCTGGGTCATGACCAGGGTATGTAGTTTAAAAGATATGTTCGGTTAGTCCGAGGACCAAACAACATGGCCGCTGTTACTAAAAATTGAACATAGGGGTAAATTGCAGTTTTTTGCAATTAACTTAAAAACCATTGCAGATACCAAAAATCTGACAGAAGTATAATTGTTCAGAATGACATGATCTATCTGCCCTGCAATTTTGAAGAAAATCGGAAAAAACGTCTTAGAGATATAGCCCTTTTTCCGTAAAATTTTCAAAATTTATGCATTTTTTATTTTTTATTTCAAAAACTGTAACAGATAGAGGTGAAGTGTAAATTTGAAAAATGTTCAGCATATTAAGATCTACATACTCTGAAATTTTGAAGAAAATCCAACTGCCTGTGTTGTAGTTATTGACTTTTTTCACCAAAAAAAAAAAAAAATTCTTCAATGCCATATGGTTATGGGTTATTTCCCTTTAAATTCTCCTTTCAAATCTTCTTTTGTTTACTTTTCTCTTTTAAGTTTTAGAGAAATTCCCTGCTATCACTTTATTAGAAATAATTATTTGTTACATAATCAAGAGCAAAAAAGTGTTTGTGTACAAATTTTTACATTTTTTTGCAAAAATACTTTCATAAACTATACTTATTTCACAATTTAATAATAATTGTATATAGTGTATCATTTAGTTATGTTTGTATGCCCGCAATGCAAACATTTTTCTCAGTTATTATTGAAGTTGCATCTATGTTTCAATGTCTGTATAACATTATAGCTGGCCTGCATGGCTCTGCCATGGTGATCTTCTTGCCTTCAGTGGTCTGTCCATCATAACCTTTTCATTCAAACATCATCTTCTCTGAAACCATTGGGCCAATTGGAACCAACCTTGGGCACAATGGTCCTTAGGTGGCCCCATTGAAAAAAAGTGTGTGGCAAGTCTGTATCATATCCAAGATGGCTGCCAGCAGGGAACGCGGTTTAACATTGGACCCTATGGGAAAGCATTCAAAGATCTTCTCTGAAACTACTGCGCCAATTAGAACCAAACTTGGTCACAATAGTCCTTTGGTGGTCCCCTTTGAAAATTTTGTCTGGCAAGTCTGCACGTCATCCAAGATGGCCGCCAGCGGGGAACTTTGTTCAAAATTGGACAATATTGCAAAAATCTTCTCCTCTGAAAATACTGGGCTAATCTTAAGGCCATTATTTAGGAAAAGGAAAATTATACAAGGGAGGTAATTAGCGGTAATTTATGAAAATGGTCGTATCGAAATAAGTTTGTTGATACCTGGTAATTATTGTCACTACTGACTGATTGCAATTTAAACAACAGCTGTCCTCATAACTGCCAGTGAATAAGAAAGTTGAAAATTTTTACAGGACATTCGGTCTGGTGAATCCGAAAAATTTACCAGACAGAATCAACTTTTACCAGACCGTAACTTCTGTGTTCTGGTTTTATGTCAATGGAAGTAAAATAACTAGAAAAGAAGTGAAATTAACATGGGATGACACTTTTCCCTTCAGACAAGTAAAGTATGCATTTTCTAGGCTGAACCAAAAAAAAGTGTTGTCTGGTAAATTGTGCACTTTAATCCCTTGTTTCTTCTTTTGATAGTACATTTGTACTGAAGGTCATAATGATGTTACAAAAATTTTACCATTAGACACATCGAAAACTGCCTGACTGAAGGATATATCAGACAAAACTTCAGTCTGTCTGGCAAAATTTTTCAGCCAACAGGACGAATGTCAGGTAAATAATTGACATTTGCAACATGTTCTGATACAGTAGGTTCTGTAGATTTATGTTCAATCTGACAGCCTTTTCTTATTTGCATGATGGAATGTCCTGCAATGCTTCTGGACTTTTTGATATGACTGTACCTTTCTGTACTATGACTCTTTGTCCAAGAATAAAAGGCTTTAAAAAAGTCCAAGATGTAGCAAGATGCATCAAAAAATCATCCAAGTTTAATACAATGTATCATGTGGTTATGTGCAAAAAAAAATGAAAATTCTTTCCCTAAAGCTTCATGTTTTTTTTTCATTTGGGAGATGAAACAATGTATAACTTTAATTACAGTGCTTGTACAGTAAAACATAACCAATCACACCATTATACCATACACCATACACCATACACCATGCACCATTACACCATACACCATGAACCATTACACCATATACCATACACCATCACACCATACACCATTGCACCTTATACCTTACACCATACACCATACGCCATGCACCATACACCATGTACCATACACCATACACCATGCACCATACACTTTACATCTTGCACTATACACTATGTCCAGTACAATGTATTAGCATTTTGGTTTTTATTTTATAGTGGCCGATACATACAACAAATGAATTTTATCTTTTTGTAGGACAAAATAAAGATTTTCAATAAAAAATTTGTCTCGGCGAGATCTCATTTTCAGTCTCAACTCCAGAATACTTTCCACAAAGCTTGTTATTTACAATCGTGTAAATAAAATAAAGGGTGATACAGATTTTCGTTTGCCGTATTTTATCTCGCGTGTTGCTTTCTCTCGCTTTTAAAATGTCATTTTTGCCCTCATCTTATTTATTAAGTATTTCATTTATATCTTTCGATTATCGAGCGTACATTAACATATTATTATGAAGGCGGCAAAGGCTTAGGGTTATCATCGTACAGCGTCCATAACCTTTTTTCGTACACCAAACACGATCTTATTTCACGTGAAATGTACATTGTACACGAGAATTTCGATATTTCTTCCATCAAACAGAACCTATTTCTATTTTTTAATACACCGTACAATGACCCATTCCTTCAAAACCCTCATTTATCATATAAATAGAGAATTGTAGTACTAGGTGGCATTTGCACCATTTCGCATACTATCTATGTCCGTATTGTAGCATATTTTCAGTAAATTTGTATAAAATTTGAGTACTAAATGGTATTTACATGCTATCGTATAATATTGATATCACTGATGTTGCATATTTTCAGTAAATTTGTACCAAATTTGAGTACAAGATGACATGTACATCATATCGCATACTATCGATATCCCTATTGTTGCTTATTTTCAATATACTTGTACCAAATTTGAGTATTAGATGGAATTAACTTCATATCGCATAATATCGATATCCCTTTTGTTGCATATATTCAATAAATTTGTACTAAATTTGAGTACTAATTGGCATTTACACCATATCGCATACTATCGATATCCCTATTGTTGCATGTTTTCAGTATATTTGTACCAAATTTGAGTACTAGATGGAATTTATATCATAACGCATACTATCGATATCCCTTCTGCTGCATATTTTCAGTAAATTTGTACCAAATTTGAGTATTAAATGGCATTTACACCATATCACATACTATCGAAATCCCTATTCTTTCATGTTTTCAGTATATTTGTACCAAATTAGAGTACTAAATGGCATTTACACCATATTGCATACTATCTCTATCCCTATTGATGGAATTTATATCATAACGCATACTATCGATATCCCTTCTGCTGCATATTTTCAGTAAATTTGTACCAAATTTGAGTATTAAATGGCATTTACACCATATCGCATACTATCGAAATCCCTATTCTTTCATATTTTCAGTAAATTTGTGCCAAATTTGACTATTAGATGGCATTTACACCATGATCGTATTATATTGATATCCCTATTGTTGCATATTTTCAGTAAAATTGTACCAAATTTGAGCATTTACACCATATCACATACTATCAATATCCCTATTGTTGCATATTTTCAGTAAATTTGTACCAAATTTGAGTATTAGATGGCATTTACACCATATCGCATACTATCGATATCCCTATTGTTGCATATTTTCAGTATATTTGTACCAAATTTGAGTACTAGATGGCACTAACATCATATTGCATACTATCGATATCCCTATTGTTGCATGTTTTCAGTAAATTTGTACCAAATTTGAGTATAAGATGGCATTTACACCATATCCCATACTTTCGATATCCCTATTGTTGCATGTTTTCAGTATATTTGTACAAAATTTGAGTACTAAATGACATTTACTTCATATCGCATACTATCAATATCCCTATTGTTGCATATTTTCAGTAAATTTGTACCAAATTTGAGTACTAGATGGCATGTACATCATATCGCATACTGTCGATATCCCTATTGTTGCATATTTTCAGTATATTTGTTCCAAATTTGAGTATCAGATGGAATTTTCATCATATTGCATACTATCTATATCCTTATTGTTGCATGTTTTCATCATATTTTCATCATATTTTCATCATGTTCCTTCGGTATTCTAATGCTGTTGTTCAGTAAATTTGTACCAAATTTGAGTACTAATTGGCATTTTCACCATTTCGCATACTACCAATATCCCTATTGTTGCATGTTTTCAGTATATTTGTACCAAATTTGAGTTCTAGATGGAATTTATATCATATCGCATACTATCGATGTCTCTATTGCTGCATATTTTCAGTAAATCTGTACCAAATTTAAGTATTAGATGGCATTTTCACCATATCGCATACTATCGATATCCCTATTGTTGCATATTTTCAGTAAACTAGTACCAAATTTGAGTACTACATGACATGTACATCATATTGCGTACTATCTATATCCATATTGTTGCATATTTCCAGTAAATTTGTACCAAATTTGAG
Source organism: Modiolus philippinarum (assembly GCA_002080025.1). Classification (NCBI taxonomy): domain Eukaryota; kingdom Metazoa; phylum Mollusca; class Bivalvia; order Mytilida; family Modiolidae; genus Modiolus; species Modiolus philippinarum. Next base: position 63,889 of record MJUU01037784.1, read on the forward strand.
TACTAGATGGCATTAACACCATATCGCATACTATTGATATCCATATTGTTGCATGTTTTCAGTATGTTTGTACCAAATTTGAGTACTAGATGGCATTAACACCATATCGCATACTATTGATTTCCATATTGTTGCATGTTTTCAGTATATTTGTACCAAATTTGAGTATTAGAGGGAATTTACATCATTTCCCATAATATCGATAACCCTATTCTTGCATATTTTCAGTAAATTTGTACCAAATTTGAGTACTAGATGGCATTTTCACCATATCGCATACTATCGATATCCCTATTGTTGCATGTTTTCAGTATCTTTGTACCAAATTTGAGTACTAGATGACATTTACATCATATAGCATACTATCAATATCCCTGTTGTTGCATATTTTCAGTAAATTTGTACCAAATTTGAGTACTAGATGCCATGTAATCATATTGCATACTATTGATATCCCTATTGTTGCATATTTTCAGTATATTTGTACCAAATTTGAGTATCAGATGGAATTTACATCATATCGCGTAATATCGATATCCCTATTGTTGCATATTTTCAGTAAATTTGTACCAAATTTGAGTACTAATTGGCATTTACACCATATCACATATTATCAATATCCCTATTGTTGCATGATTTCAGTATTTTTGTACTAAATTTGAGTACTAGATGGAATTTATATCATATCGCATACTATCTATATCCCTATTGCTGCATATTTTCAGTAAATTTGTACCAAATTTGAGTACTAGATGGAATTTATATCATATCGCATACTATCGATATCCCTATTGCTGCATATTTTCAGTAAAT
>MJUU01037784.1:64965-89949 GCA_002080025.1 Modiolus philippinarum
ATATCCCTATTGCTGCATATTTTCAGTAAATCTGTACCAAATTTAAGTATTAGATGGCATTTTCACCATATCGCATACTATCGATATCCCTATTATTGCATGTTTCAGTATATTTGTACCAAATTTGAGTACTAGATGACATTTACATCATATAGCATACTATCTCTATCTATATTGATGCATATTTTCAGTAAATTTGTACCAAATTTGAGTACTAGATGGCATGTAATCATATCGCATACTATCGATATCCCTATTGTTGCATATTTTCAGTATATTTGTACCAAATTTGAGTATCAGATGGAATTTACATCATATCGCATAATATCGATATCCCTATTGTTTCATATTTTCAGTAATGAGTACTAATTGGCATTTACACCAGATCGCATACTATCAATATCCCTATTGTTGCATGTTTTCAGTATATTTGTACTAAATTAGAGTACTAGATGGAATTTATATCATATCACACACCATCTATATCCCTACTGCTGCATATTTTCAGTAAATTTGTACCAAATTTGAGTATTAGATGGCATTTACACCATATCGCATACTATGGATATCCCTATTGTTGCATGTTTTCAGCATGTCCAGTATATTTGTACCAAATTTGAGTACTAGATGGCATTTACACCATATCACATACTATTGATATCCCTATTGTTGTATGTTTTCAGTATATTTGTACCAAATTTGAGTATTAGGTGGAATTTACATAATTTCAAATAATATCGATATCCCTATTGTTGCATATTTTCAGTAAATTTGTACCAAATTTGAGTACTAATTGGCATTTATACCATATCGCATACTATCGATATCCCTATTGTTCCATGTTTTCAGTATATTTGTACCAAATTTGAGTACTAGATGGAATTTATATCATATCGCATACTATCGATATCCCTATTGTTGCATATTTTCAGTAAATTTGTACCAAATTTGAGTATTAGATGGCATTTACACCATATCGCATACTATCGATATCCATATTGTTGCATATTTCCAGTAAATTTGTACCAAATTAGAGTACTAGATTGCATTTACACCATATTGCATGGCATCTCTATCTATATTGTTGCATATTTTCAGTAAATTTGTACTATATTTGAGTATGAGATGGATTTTATACCATGTACTGTACTATTAATAGCCTTATTGTTGCATCTGTTCAGGAAATTTGTACCACATTAGAGTCACAGCAGCTAGATAGTATTCTGACAAAATGGCATATACTATGCATACACCATATATGTTGCATGGTTTAGACAAATGTGTGCCAAATTTGAGTTTTAGTTGACATTTGCAGCAAATCATACTAAATATGAGTGTTTGTAAATTTCTTGCATGTTTTAGGGAACATTATGCCAATGGGAAAATATCATTTTGCGCACTGTAGACATCAATACGTCGATCATATCATAATATTTTCTCGCAAGTTTTCGGGATTGTAAAATTGTTGAAAAAAATATTACTTTTGTCAAGTTTATGGCAAAATTTATTAAAGAATATGTGTCATGAACCAGCGCGATCTTCGCGAACATAATTTGATTGTCCATCGGCTTTCGGCGGAAAATTCAAAAATATGTTATAAGATATGTTTTTGCGGTGTTATATTCACATCTTCGGTTTTAGTAAAAAAAATTAAAAGATATGCGCTTTTTGTCACTACATGTTTTTTGCGTTTCTTTTGGCTAATAATTATTATTTCATGGTTGTAGGAAATAGCCACCTGCTGGCGCATAAAAAGCACGATTAATTTTCTTTATCATTGCTTTATAAGGTTAACATATTTTTGAAAATGTATTTTATATTAACTTCGATTGCGCCAGTCCCGTTCATTGTCTCTCGTTCACATCGCGTCGCTCGATCGTGTATCTGGTGTATGGTCCAGAGTTACCGAGTACAGAGTATGGGTTATGGTGCATGGTGTATAGTTCATAGTGTATGGTGTAAGGTTCATAGTGTATGGTGTATGGTGTATGGTTCACGTTGCAACACCATACACCATTACACCATACACCATGAACCACTTAACCATACACCATGCACCATTGAACCATACACCATTACACCATACACCATACACCATAAAATGGTTATGTTTTACCCTACAAGTACTGTAACTATAAGAAATGCTTCCTATCAAAGAAAAATGTTTTTGGCATATGACCTGTATTCTTTTTGACTAACAAACCTCTTTTCAGAAGTAAATCTGCATTTATCCCCTCTGTTGGAGGTGCTCCAGTTGAGAGAGGCTTATAAATATGTATACCATATATGGAACTACCCTATATGGAAACTTAACATCTTGTGCAAGTTTCTTTCCCCTACACTATTGTGCCCTCGATAAATAAACTTAAAATCAGACAATTGATCAAAAGATCTCACATTTTAGATTAAAATACAACCAGGAATACATGGAGTTATACTATTTAAAAGTCATGCACAAAGATTTACTTCTCAGACACAGAATTTTCCTCATGTATGAGCCAAAATATTACCGGACATAAGGACCGGTAAAATAGAAATTTTTACCGGACCGGTTCCGATTTTACCGGACATGTCCGTCGGTCCGACTGTATTTCATTTTCACTGAACTGCCCCAGTCAACAATAATTAATCAGTCTAATTAACATGTTTACCTGTAAAATAAGTGTTACCTATGCTGATTGACAAAAAATCAATAACTGACACCTACGATAATTTCACCTAGTTAATTATCAGTTTGACACCATATGATTGTGGTAGATTTTGCAGGAGACATTCAGAAAAACGGGAGATTTGTGTCTCCCGGCCAGGAGACCATCTCATTGCAGGAGAAATATCTGTTTTGTGCCAAATTGTGGGAGACTCCCGCAAAAATCGGGAGGGTTAACACCTATGATTTTAAGGCAATTTTTTTTACATGTCGCCCTCTAACTTGACAACCCTTTGGCTAATTCTCTTCAAACATTCTCTTCAAAAATCTGTATATTTTTTTGTGAAACATCGATTTTTTTTGCAAGAGTTGCAGGACTTTTATTCGTCAAATTTAAGACAATTTTTTATATGTCACACTCTAACTGACAAGTACAATGTACTTCAGCTCACTTCAAACTTTGCATATTGATTTCTTAAAGAGATATCATGCTTAATTAGGCAGTTTTAGGTGCTTCTGAATTGAGAACCCTTTACCTAAATCACTTAAGTTTTGAAGAGATGACGATGGGCGTATCATGCGACTTGGCGCAGCTGTTTATTGAAATAAAGTAGAATCAATTTTTAAAACTGATTGAAGAATAGGTATTAGACAATGACTAATAGTGTATCCACCTTAAATTTTTTTTATATTTGTAATTGTAGGAACACTGGAAAAGAAATATCTAATGGGTGTCATCAGAATAGAGTAAGTGTATTGCCATTTAATACTTAAATTAAAAAAAAAGTGATAATAAATAATGTTTAATGTTTCATTGCCATTCTGTTACACGTAAAAGAACGCTATTTTCAAATATGGATTTCAGATACAAAACATTTAAACTGTGACCTTAGTTTCAGAGTATTGTCTAGATCAAATGTTGCTTCAAAATACCTTAACACCCTATCTCCTTCCTATGGAGAAGATGTAAAAAAAAAACCCTTTGATAGTGAATATAGTTACTGTGTTACAGAATCAAATGTTCAGATCCTGACTGTTAAGTCCCTAATGTATTGGTGCCTGGCAAATTTATACAGTTCAAATTCAGATAAAGCCAAAGCACATGAATTATTGAAGTACATAGATAAAAGTACTTGATTAGTAAGAAGTTCTTATACATACATGTATGTTAGTCTGGTAAAAGCTGATGTAGAAAGTGTTAGTAGACACATTTTAAATAGGCTGTGTATAAACTCTATATATATGAGACTGCAACTGGTATGAAGATAAACACAAAATTAAAAAAAATAATAATAATTTTTTTTTTTGGGGGGGAGGGATGTAATGCCATTTTAGCTGTTTGTTTACATATCTAACTTCTTTATAACTTGCATGAGAATGATTTGACAAAATATTTTCAGATTTACTGTGGATGACTTGGTAGATGATAAGAAATTCCTTGTAAATCTGAATCTGAGTCTATGTTTTGAAGATGGACAGGACTGTATGTTTACAATGAACGTGTTTAAGGATACAAAACTACCAAAAGTGTTCTGTGATTGGGGGACAGGATTCCAAGTCCCAGGTAAGAAAAGTGTTCTGTGATTAGGGGACAGGATTCCAAGTTCCAGGTGAGATAGGTGTTTTGTGACTGGGAGACAAGATTGGCAGTTTCAGGTAAGAAAAGTGTTCTGAAAGTCTGGAAAAATCCTTGAATTTGGAGATATTTAAATAGTGACAACCCTGTTTTCTATGCATGGTTTGGGAAGATATTTCACTAATGATAATTAATTCAGTGTCGAATTTGCAGAAATTTGTATAATTTTTTTTTAATTTTGAAATTGTATGTGATTTTTGTCTCTCCCGCAATAAAAGTGAGACAAAGGCGTGCAAAGTTCGGCAGCGATGGTGGCGGTGACGACAGCATAAACTTGAGTTATTATATAGAAGCCTTTGATGTAGGAACTTTATATTTGGTCCATAGGTAGCTTACAGCAAACCATATCTGCCAGATCCAAAATTATGTGACCTTGATGTATATTTCGCGGTCCAGTGACCAGGTTAAGTTTTTTTGCTGAAGTCCATTTCTCAATAACTACAAGCTAGAAGTCAATGATATTTGGCAAATAGCTTGGTCTTGGTTAGTACACGTCATTCTGCCATATGTCTTTTGATCTTGACCTCAATTTCACAGTCCAGTGCCCAGGTTAGTTTTTTTGCATAAATCTGTTTCTCAATAACTACAAGATATATATCAATGATATTTGGTATATAGCTTGGTCTTGGTTAGTACATGGTCTGCCTTGTGGCTTTTGACCTTGACCTCAATTTCATGGTCTGGTGAACATAATCAAGTTTATCTGTTTAGAATAGTTTCTCAATTACTGTAAGTGGTATAACCTCAATTTCACAGTCCAGTGCCCAGGTTAAGTTTTTTTTAGCTCACCTGCCCTAAAAGCTATTGCCATCACTTGGCGTCCGTCAGCGTCCTTCCGTCCGTCCGTCGTAAACTTTTTCAAAAATCTTCTCCTCTGAAACCACTAGGCCAATTTTAACCAAACTTGGTCTGAATCATTACCAGGGTATCTAGATTCAAAATAGTGGTTGATTAGTCCGAGGACCAAACAACATGGCTGCCGTTAGTAAAAATAGCACATAGGGGTAAATTGCTGTTTTGGCAATTAACTCGAAAACCGTTACAGATATAGAAAAATCTGATGTGGGTAAAAGTGATCAGCATGGCAAGATCTACCTGCCCTGCAATTTTGAAGAAAATTTGATCACCAGTTTTTGAGTTATTGCCCTTTTTCTGGAAATTTTTCAGAATTTTAATATTTCTTATTTTTTAGCAAAGAAACTAGCAGATAGAGGTCAACTTTAAATTGCAAAAATGTTCAGCATATCAAGATCTACCCACCCTGAAATTTTGGAGAAAATCCAAAACCCTTGTAGGAGTTATTTCCCCTTTTCACAGAATTTTCAAAATATTCATATTTTTTGTCTTTTAGAAGATGAAGGTTAAGTGTAAATTGATAAAATGCTTGCCATGCTGTGCTGACTTCAAAAGTGGTGTTGAAAATTGTTCTTTGACCGCCATTTTCAAAATGGCTGCCAAAAAAAAGGCGGGAAAATTCAACATTGTTCAATTTCAATAAAATTTGGTTTCCAAATAGATATTGATGTTGCGACTTGAAAACCAGTGTTGAAAATTGTTTATTGACCGCCATTTTCGAAAGGCAGGAAAAATCAACATTGTCTGATTTCAATGAAATTTGGTTTCCAAATAGTTATTGATGTCGCAACTTCAAAACTGATGTTAAAAATTGTTCGTTGAATGCCATTTACAAAATGGCCGCCAAAAAAGGCGGGAAAATTCAAAATTGTCCGATTTCAATGAAATTTGGTTTCCAAATAGATATTGATGTTGTGACTTCAAAAACTGATGATAAAAATTGTTCGTTGAACGCTATTTTCAAAACGGCCTCCAAAAAAAGCGGGAAAATTCAAAATTGTCAGATTTCAATGACCGCCATTTTTCAAAATGGCTGCCAAGAAAGGCGGGAAAAATCAACGTTGTCTGATGTCAATGAAATTTGGTTTCCAAATAGGTATTGATGTTGCAACTTCAAAACTGATGTTAAAAATTGTTCGTTGAATGCCATTTTCAAAATGGCCGCCAAAAAAGGCGGGAAAATTCAAAATTGTCCGATTTCAATGAAATTTGGTTTCCAAATAGATATTGAAGTTGTGACTTCAAAAGCTGATGTTAAAAATTGTTCGTTGAATGCCATTTTCAAAATGGCCAGCAAAAAAGGCAGGAAAATTCAAAATTGTCCGATTTCAATGAAATTTGGTTTCCAAATAGATATTGATGTTGTGACTTCAAAAACTGATGTTAAAAATTGTTCGTTGAACGCCATTTTCAAAACGGCCGCCAAAAAAAGCGGGAAAATTCAACATTGTCCAATTTCAATGAAATTTGGTTTCCAAATAGATATTGATGTTGTGACTTCAAAACTGATGTTGAAAGTGATCCTTAGCAAGAGTGTTTTTTGTCAAAAAAGCCAAACAAAGAAATATAGTAAAACATGATCAGACTTTTAAATACAGTTCAAGATATTGGTGGTGTTGCAGCTACCAAAGTTTGAGAGACTAAAGTTCAACTGTATAACTTACAATTTAAGCTTGATTGTCATATTGTGCTACATAGTTTTTGTCTCGCCTGTGACGAAAGTCGCTGAAAGCGAGACATAGGTATAGCAATCCGGCGGCGGCGTAAACTTTTTTCTAAAACCTTTATAACTTTTCAAGGGTAATACATACAAACATCATCTTTGGTCCACAGCACCACCAAGTGATGACCTTTCCAGCAGCATATATTTTTGATGACCTTGACCTTGTTTTCATGGTTCAATAATCACATAAACATTGCGACATAGTTTCACATTCAAGTCCTTTTCTCAGGAACTATAATACCTAGACTTGTCATATTTGGTCTATAGTGAGATCTATATGGGTACACGGCAGTCTGACACCTGTCGTGTTGCCTTGACCTCAATTGCATGGTTCAGTGAACTTAGAAAATCTGCGACATAGTTTCACATTCAAGTCCTTTTCTCAGTAACTGTTACACCTAGACCCGTCATATTTTGTTTGTAGGGAGATCTATATGGGTACACGCCAGTCTGACACCTGTCATGTTTCTTTGACCTCAATTTCATGGTTAAGTGACTTTGTTAAATTTTTACATTCAAGTCTATTTCTCAGCAACTGTAGCCTCTAGACTCACAATATTTGTCCTATAGCAAGATTTATTTGGGTATATGCCAGTCTGACATTTGTCATGTGACCTTGACCTCAATTTCACGGTCTAGTGGCCACGTTAAGTTTTTCTGCTTAAGTCCATTTCTCAATAACTAGAAGTGGTAGGTTGATAATATTTGGTATGTAGGTTGGTTTTGGGTAGTACATGTCAGTCTGGCAGGTGACTTTTGTCCTTGACCTCAATTTCACAGTCTAGTGAGAATGTTCACTTTTATGATTAGTTCACTTAGATTTCACATCAATTTAGAGTCCAGCAGGGACAGGCGAGACATCTTTTAGGGTCATCACTTGTTTTCATAATATCAGAAATATGTTTAAACTAGATTATAAAGGGGAACCCCTGCCAAAATTTTTTATGGAAAGGGGGACATGGAATGTTTTGATTTCAGCAATATGCGTTATCTGAATTATAAGGGGAACCCCTGCCCCAATTTTTTTTTTTTGAATGATGGTCTGAAATAGGTTGTAATGGATAGTGGGGCTTTAAATTACCATGGAAACTGCTGAATCTACTTGCCCAATTGGAACCATACTTGGTGACAACTGTCCATAGTCAGTACCTATCTAGGAATGTGTCTGGTAATAGGAAAAATAAGGGAAACGGGGAATGTGTCAAAGAGACAACGACCCAAAGGGGAGTAATAACAACTCAAAGCCACCATAAGATCTTCAATGAACGGTGAGGAAACCCCACACCCAACGGCATGTCGGAGTTGGCCCCTAAAAAAAGAGTAATCAAGTTCAGCGAAATAAACATCATCCTAGACTCCCATAGACATAAAGTGAACTACATGTAAGTAGAAAGTCTGCATGTATTCCAAGATGGCCACCAGTGGGGGACATAGTTTAACATTGGACCCTATGGGAAAAACACATTCAAAGACATTCTTCTCTGAAACTACTTGGTCAGTTGGAATCAAACTTGGTCACAATAGGCCTTTAATGGTCTTCTTAAAAAATTATGTCTGACAAGTCTGCACCTCATCCAAGATGGCCGCCAGCAGGGACCATTGTTTAACATTGGACCCTATGGGGAAAGCAAGTTCAAAGATTTTCTCCTTTGAAACTTCTAGAAAATGAGACACTTTAACATTGGTTTAATTTGGGCTGCAGTTAATGCCAGTCATGGACCAGGTGAGCTATACAGGCTCTTGAGAGCCTCTAGTTTGCATAAGTCTGTTTCTCAATAACTACAAGATATATGTCAATGATATTTGGTATATAGCTTGGTCTTGGTCAATACATATCAGTCTGCCTTATGGCTTTTGACCTTGACCTCAATTTCATGGTCTAGTGAACATAGTTCAGTTTATCTGATCAGAATAGTTTCTCAATAACTGTAAGTGGTATGGTAGTAATATTTGGCTTGTAGGTTGCTCTTGAGTAGTACATGACTGTTTTAGCGACCTAGCAGGGACAGGCAAGACATCTATTAGGGTCCACTCTTGTTTACTTTTCGAATTATTTTATTGATAGTTTAAGCATTTAAAAAAAAATAATACATTTAACATACAGTATATCTAATTTGATACTAAGAGCTAGGTGGATACATTTCTTTTTAAATAAAAAAATTAAAGCTTTGTTCCCTTACATTTTAACTTAAAAACATTGTTTTAAGGTGATTTGGGTTTTAAAACTGTACATCCATCTCTTGCATCTAATGAAAATTTGAATTGATTTAAGGTGATTCAGGTTTTTAAATTGCACATCCATTTCTTGCATCTGATGAAAATTTGAATTTACCATTAAAATGTTGTAAAAATGACTTTAAATAGTTTATTAATAATAAATGAAATGAATTGAGCATCAGTTAGGCTGCCAAAATATGTCACTTTTTGCAAAAGTTTAATTTTTTGAAAGGGAGATAATGCTAAAGAAATAGTAAGGGGAAAATCACATTTTTAGCTCACCTGACCCAAGGGTCAGTGTGAGCTATTGCCATCACTTGGCCTCCCTTGTTTGTTGTTGGTCTGTCCGTTAATTTTTTTCATCTTCGCCTCTAAAACCACTTAAGCAAATTCAACCAAACTTTACAGGAATGATGTATGGAAGATCCATTACAAAGATTGCTCAATTTGTTCCGATCCGATATTCAACATGGCCTCCAGTTCAGAACATAGTTTAACATTAGAGCCTGGTATGAGAAAACCGTCCTTTTCATCATCTTCTCTGAAACTATTCAAGCAAATTTAACTAAATGTATAGAAGGTCCTTTGCAAAAATTACTCATTTCAATAGGATCAGACAAAATACATGGGTGCTAAACATTAGACCCCATTGGTAAAAACAATATTTTTGGTCATGCATGGCATAGAAGCATTTTGTCAAATGAACGATACAGGCTCAGTCTCTGAGCCTCTAGTTATGATTTTGTCAAAAATATTATCGGTGACCCCTATTTTTAGCTCACCTGGCTATGCCAGGGTGAGCTATTGCTATCACTTGGCGTCTGTCATCCGTCCAAATTTCAACTGAATCCTCACTAGGGTATCTAGTTTCAAATTTGTTATTTTCTATGTCTTAGGTCAAACAACATGGCTGCCGTTACTAAAAATAGAACATAATTACAGTTTTTGGCAAATAACTCATTTTCAGATATAAAAATCTGACAGGGTAAAAATGATCAGCATGACAATATCTACCAATGCTGAAATTTTGAAGAAAATCTGATGACCCATCTTAGAGTTATTGTCCTTTTCTGTAAAATTGTCAAATTTTTTTATGTTTTTAGCTCACCTCACCCAAAGGGTCAGTGTGAGCTATTGCCATCACTTGGCGTCCGTCATCCGTTGTCCGTCCGTTAAACTTTTCACATTTTCATCTTCTCTTCTGAAACTACTGAAGCAAATTTAACCAAATTTTATAGGAATGATGTACTAAAGGCTAGGTCCTTTACAAAGATTGCTCAATTTGTTCCAATCCGACAAAAAACATGGCAGCCAGCGCTGAACTTAGGTTTAACATTGGACCCTATGGGAAAAATCACATTTTCATCTTCTGCTCTGAAACCACTGAAGCAAATTCAACCACACTTTACAGGAATGATGTACTAAAAGTCCTTAACAACAATTTGTTATTTTGTTCCGATCCGACAAAAAATATGGCCGCCAGCACGGAACATGGTTTAACATTGGACCCTATGGGAAAATCACATTTTCATCTTCTCCTCTGAAACTACTGAAGCAAATTTAACCAAACTTTATACAAATGATGTACTAAAGGTCCTTTACAAAGTTTGCTCATTTCGTACCGATCGGACAAAAAACATTTCCGCTAGCGTAGAACTTAAGTTTAACATGGGACCCTATGGGAAAAATCACATTTTCATCTTCTGCTCTGAAACCACTGAAGCAAATTCAACCAAACTTTACAGGAATGATGTACTAAAGGTCCTTAAAATCAATTACTCATTTTGTTCCAATCCGGCAAAAAACATGGCCACCAGCACGGAACTTAGGTTTTACATTGGACCCTATTGGAAAAGTCGCATTTTAATCTTCTCCTCTGAAACTGCTGAAGCAAATTCAAACAATCTTTACAGGAATTATGTATGGAAGATCATTAACAAAGATTGCTCATTTACTTACAATCGTATAGAAAACATGGCCGCGAACAGGGAACATAGTTTAACATTGGACCATATGGCAAAGTCTCATTTTCATCATCTCCTCTGAAACCAGTGAAGCAAATTCAACAAAACTTTACAAGAATGGTTTACAGTAGGTATTTAACAAAAAATGCTCGTTTCATTTCGATCTAACAAAAAACAAGGCTTCCAGTGCAGAACATAGTTTAACATTATAGTCAGGTACATGTATGTGAAAACCATACTTTTCATTATCTTCTCTGAAACTATTAAAGCAAATTTAACTAAACTGTATTGGAGTGATGTATTGAAGTTCTTTTGCAAAGATTACTCATTTCAATAGGATCAGACAAAAGGCACTGGTGTCTATAGAGAACATAGCTAAAGATTAGACCCCATTGGTAAAAAAACATCTTTTTTGGTCATGCATGGCATATTCAAAGCATTTTGTCAGGTGAGTGATACAGGCTCAGTCTCTGAGCCTCTAGTTTATTTTTCATTAAAAAACTAAAACAGATAGAGGTTAAGTTTAAATTGCAAAAATGTTCAGCATGTTTAATAATAAGGTCTACATACATGGAAATTTTTCAAAAAATCCAAGTACCTGTATGAGTTATGGCCCTATGTTGGTCAATTTTTTCCTGATTTTATGCTTTTTGTCCTATATTTCAAAAATGTTTCGAGATAGAAGTGAACTTTAAATTGCAAAAAATGTTCAGCATGTTAAGGACTACATTTTATTGAACACTGTCAAGTTTTCCGACCTCATCCAAGAAGGCCGCCAGCAGGGAACTTAGTTTATGATTTGACCTAATTGGAAAATTCATGCAAAGAATTTATTTTTGAGAACCACCTGATAGATTTGAACCAAACTTTACATGAATGATGCTTATGAGGTGCTGACCAAGTGTTGTAACTTTGGTGATGATCAATCATCCAACATGGCTGCCAGAAGGGAACTTTATTTAAACATTGAACCCTATGGGAAAATGCATACAAAGAACTTCTTCTTGAGAACCGTTGAATGGATTTGAACCAAACTTGGAATGAATGATGCTTATGAGGTTCTGACCAAGTGTTGTTACTTTGTTGCCGATCAATCATCCTACATGGAACTAAATTTTAACATTTGACCCTATAGGAAAATGCATACAAAGAACTTCTTCTTGAGAACAAATGAATGGATTTGAACCAAACTATGCATGAATGATGCTTATGAGGTGCTGACCAAGTGTTGCTACTTTGGTGCCGATCCATCATCCGACATGGCTGCCAGCCTGGAACTAAATTTTAACATTGGACCCAATGGGAAAGTGCATACAAAGAGCTTCTTTTTGAGAACCACTGAATTGCTTTGAACCATACTTGGCATTAATGATGCTTATGAGGTGCTGACTTTTTACTTTGGTGCTATCTGCCATCTTAAAAGACCAACAGCATTGGAACCTATGGGGAATGTACACAAAGATCTTCTACTGCTGAATGGATTTAAGTCAAAACATGACATGAATGATGCCTGTCAGGTGCAGACCAAGTGTCACCAGCTTTGAACTTAATTTAACAAAAGATCTTCTAGAGAACTGCTGAATAGATTTAAACCAAATTTTGCATAAATGATGCTTATGAGAAGCTGACTAAGTGTTGTTACTTCGGTGCTGATCCATCATCCAACATGGCTGCCAGAGATGAATTGGACCCTAAGGGGAAGTACTTACAAAGATATAATAGGAAACCACTGAATGGATTCAATTTAAACATTGCATATATGAAACTTTTGAGATTTTGACCAAGTTTGTTACTTTGGTGCTGATCCGTCTTCCGACATGGCCACCAGTCGCTAAACTTAGTTAAACATTGGACCCAATAGGAAATGTGTAAAAAGATCTTCTCTTCTGAAACTGCTTTAACAATTTCAGTAGAATTTTAATATGATAGTCCTTGGGTGACCCTGTTCAAAGTTTTGTGTTAAATAGCTGCCAGCAGGGAACATAGATTAACATAGGCCCCTTAAGTTTGGAAATCTTCTCTGAAACTGCTTGAACAATTTTAATTAAATTTTATAAAAAGTTTCTGATTTTTATGCACATACACCACCAAAGATGGACCATTAATTAAGAATTATAGTGCTGCATAGGACCCAGGTGAGCAATACAGGCTCTTGAGAGCCTCTTGTTTATTTGATATTTCCACAGAGATTTCATTTAATCACTTTAAGAGATTTCGCATTTGATATCCTCAGGTTTTATCAATTTAAAAGGGTATGGTATACCGATGTCCAATTGTCCGTCTGTCTGTCTGTCCGTCCGTTTCATATGTCATGGTCTAACTTGACAACCATTTGGCCGATTCACTTCAAACTTGTTAGAGGTATTTGGTATGATGGCGTCACGATCTGTATACTTTTTCGTGAAATTTCGATCTTTCATGCAAGAGTTATGGGACTTTATTCGTCAATATTTTTATGCATTTTTTTTACATGTCACCCTCTAACTTGACAATCCTTTGGCCAATTCACTTCAAACTTTGTATATGTATTGGGTATGATGGCTTCAGGATCCGTATACTTTTTCGTGAAATTTCGAGTTTTCTTACAAGAGTTATTGGACTTTATTCGTCAATTTTTAGGCAATTTTTTACATGTCGCGCTCTAACTCAACAATCCTTTTCTCAATTCACTTCAAACTTTGTAGAGGTATTTGGTATGATGGCCTCAGGATCTGTATACTTTTTCGTGAAATTTCGAGTTTTCTTACATGAGTTATGGGACTTTATTCGTCAATTTTTTATGCAATTTTTTACATGTCGCGCTCTAACTCAACGATCCTTTTGCCAATTCACTTCAAACTTTGTAGAGGTATTGGATATAATGGCCTCACAATCTGTATACTTTTTCGTGAAATGTGGATTTTTCTTGCAAGAGTTATGGGAACTAATTCGTCAATTTTAAGGCAATTTTTTACATGTCGCCCTCCAACTTGACAATCCTTTGACCAATTCACATCAAACTTTGTAGATGTATTGGGTATGATGGCCTCACAATCTGTGTACTTTTTTGCGAAATTTTGATTTTTCTTGAAAGAGTAATAGGACTTTATTTGTCAAATTTAAGGCAATTTTTTTACATGTCGCACTCTTACATGTAAGTACTTTGATCAGCTCACTTTAAACTTTGCAGATTGATTTGTTAAAGAGGTATCAAGCTCAACTAGGCAGTTATAGGTGCTTCTAAATTGAGAATCCTTTACCTAAATCACTTAAAGTTTTGAAGGGGTGACAACGGGCGTATCATGCGACTTGGCGCAGCTGTTTATTTGCATATGTATCATATTTTCTTGGTCATATGTCACTTTAAAATGCAGATTAGAGAATGTTGAAAATTTGATCAGCTTCCAATTATATTTTCATATATTTTGAGGCATTTAAACAGCTATTAGAAATTGAAGAAAAACTGAGAACTGAATGCCAAAATTTTGATGTATAACTCAAAACTTCTTACATGTATTTTCAAAATGTTTGCTCATTTTGTATTAGCAAAAATCTTCAAAATAAAAGGTCAGCATTTCAATTCTAATTACAATATTTCCGCAATCATACTCCTTTAACACACTTTATGCTACATTTTCACCAAAATCTATCTTTCATTCATATAAACATTTCTAAAATTGTTTTTTCTCCCTATATAGACTATATTAAAAAGGTCAAAATCTTGCTATTTATCAAAGTTTCTCTCGGAAAAATGAGATTGGTGACCTATTGATTTTTTTCTGAAATTTAGAAGTGAATTAAATAGACTTCCAGTCTAAGAAAAATAAGAAAAATCTTATCATTTTGTTTTTAGTACCCCAAACTACCTTAATGTTAAAGTTTGTGTTTTCAGATTTCTCTTTGAAGAAGTTTGTAGAAAGCCAAGGAGAAAAACTAGGAGCCATCCTTCCTTCAGCTGTTACAACAGTGTTGTTGAAGACATTAGGGATGGATAAATTCCTTCTCACATCTCCCTGTCAGAGATCTGTGTCTTCATTTACAACAGGGAATGGAGGATGGAATAGCACTGGTAAGTTTGGTATTGGTTTTACTTTTACTAGCACTGAAGTGTTGTTGAAGACATAAGGGGTAGAAAAATTCCTATTGACTTCTCCCTGTCAGAGATCTTTGTCTCCATTTACAACAGGAAACTGAGGATGGAATAGCACTGGTAAGTTTGGTACTCTGCAGTAGTGTATGTTATAAAATATGTGTTGGAATTAGGCTTAAAAGACATATGTGTTTTACGATAGAGCCTCTTATTTATAATAAGCAATATTGCTATGAAAACATGTACACAATTTTGACAAAATAAATACCGAATTTTGGTGTGTACTAAACACATTGGTGTATAAAACGCACCCCTTTTCTCAGAGGAAAAGAACCAGAAAAAATCTAGTTCGTGTGTAAAAAACGCACGTAAATTTTCAACAACATGTTCTGTCCAAAAATGTCTGGAGACGCAGAGAATTACCTTGTGGACTGAATTAAATGGAATACATGATGCTTTATTCACTTATATTTATAGGAATAACTGTACCTGTATTTATTTAATGGATTTTTCAAACATTTTGGGAATTTTCAAACAAAAAATATTGATTTTGTAAACACAAGAAGTTTATCTCCAAATGTAATTAAAAGTCAAAGGCAGTTACGGACTCGTAAATATTACGGTTTGCCTTTGGGAAATTTTTAAGTGATATTCCCTTATTGATCTTTATAATCGGTTTATGTATTGATTAACTTCATTTAAACTATCCCTTTTCATAAATATAATTACATTATGCAAGTATCGTGTTCCCCTGAAAACCGGAACCAGCTTCACCTGATCAAAACAATTATGGCGGTTTTCAGGGGTACAGTAAGTACTTACTGGTAGCACGGTAGTATTTAATTTCCAATTGCCGACAATAGTAAGATTTTGCAATATTTGGCTACTTTCTAGATTTGATCAAGGTTCAGAAACTGCAGTTACCTAGAGGACTTTCATACAAGATTTAAAAAATAAATGCAAAACATCCTCATGCCCGTCTTGTTTTTGAGCTAGCTCCAGCTGAAGGAAGTGACCCCTGATTTTCACCTTTTTCCGCAGTGAAAAGACTAAATATTAAAAGACCCATGAAAAATTTACTGTTATACTTATTGAAGACCTTTGCCTATATTTAAGCATAATATATGTATAAAAGCTCGAAAACATTTTGCTTTCTGGTATACAATACATTTATATCCAATCACAGGCTATAGTATATTCAGTTGAGTAGGGTACACAATTGGGCAACCTAGTGCCATGAATAAATACTACCGTGCCACCTATAGGAATACACATTGAGCACACATCTAGTTGAAACACTTCCTGGAGCAAGATTACTCATTTGTGAGATGGCCACAATAAAGTACATTTGAATATACCCTTTGACCTTGACCCCATGTTGGATTTCAAATGCCCACCCCCATAGGCATAATAGGCTGGCTAGAAACTGCTATTTCAAGCATACCTTAAAATGGCTGACAGCCATTTCTTGGTGATATCATTGCATTGAAACATAGTAATAGTAACAGTTACTCCAAGAAATATAGCTTAGATTCTCCTTATTGTATATAATCCATGACTTCTGTCTTCAATATCATTCTTATCTTGACACTCTTTGTTTTCAAACAAATGACCACTCCATCTCTTACAGCAAGCCTTAAATGGGCCCAGATTCTAAATGTGCATAGCAAAATTTCAAAATGATGCAATGAAGCACTTGAAAGGCAGGTTTTTTTAGTTTACTTGCATTTTTTCTCTTGCAAAATGTACTATAAAGTGAACTTTTTCAACATAGTCAGCAGTGCAACAACAAAAACAGATCACATGGGTAGATAAAAGATCAAGTAAAGAGTTCTAAACATGGCACAATTAACTCTATATTTTCATTTAGTCACAAATGAGTCTTAATTCAAATTATGGATGGCACATGCTAACATTTTCACTTCAAATATTCAGCAAAAGTTGAATTTTTATCTAATGACGGTCAAAATTTGGGTCCATAATTCACCCAATTTGGGCTTCAAATTTCAAAATTGAAGATTTATTTTGGTATTTAAATCCAATTTGTTAATTGAAATTAGTAAAGTGTATTGTAATTAACATTTTTATCCAAAATATACCCAAACTGTACAACATGATTGAAAAATTTTGCCAAATTTGAATTTCAGTAATTTTGCATAAATTTGGGAACAATTTTCCTCTTTTTGATTTGTCGCGACTAAAATCTAAGCTCAGATATTAAAGCGTATGATTGCGAAAAGTAAAAACAAATGCCATAGGACACTTTTCAACCAAAATAATTCTCATTGACTGATTCCACTATATGTAGTAACCAAAATTATATGAGCATATCCATAAAAGTCTAAAATTGCTGAATCAGCAATATTTCCTCATTTCTAAGCCTTTTTTAACCTTTTGGTCTATTATTCTTCAATAAATCAGTGAAATTCACAACACTGAGTACTACAATGTAAGATTTAATATTACCAAATGAAAATTTACAATTACTCATTTCACCCTATAGGTAGCACGGTAGTATTTAATTTCCCATTGCCGACAATAGTAAGATTTTGCAATATTTGGCTACTTTCTAAATTTGATCAAGGTTCAGAAACTGCAGTTACCTAGAGGACTTTCATACAAGATTTAAAAAATAAATGCAAAACATCCTCATGCCCGTCTTGTTTTTGAGCTAGCTCCAGCTGAAGGAAGTGACCCCTGATTTTCACCTTTTTCCGCAGTGAAAAGACTAAATATTAAAAGACCCATGAAAAATTTACTGTTATACTTATTGAAGACCTTTGCCTATATTTAAGCATAATATATGTATAAAAGCTCGAAAACATTTTGCTTTCTGGTATACAATACATTTATATCCAATCACAGGCTTTAGTATATTCAGTTGAGTAGGGTACACAATTGGGCAACCTAGTGCCATGAATAAATACTACCGTGCCACCTACTTACTGTACCCCTGAAAACCGGAACCGGCTTCACCTGATCAAAACAAATATGGCGGACACAACCGAGATGAAATTTTGGGTACCGGGAAATCTCTGAATATACATGTTGTATACAAAGAAAACAATTATATATATACACATCTAATCATGTTAGCATTAGCAATCTTTGTTATCATCAAACACAGGTTTGTATCTGGATCACAACAAAGATTTTATACTTATTTCCAATGTCATTTCCGGTCTGAAGTTAAGTAAGTGGTTGTGAGAAAAATAGTCTTTTGAAGTTTGTATGTATAAAACGCATCCCCTCTCACTAGGACCTTTCTGGGGGAAAATATGTGCGTGTAATACACACCAAAAAATGGTAGTCAGATTCAGATCATATGCAGAAAAATTACAAAAAAAACCAAACAAAAAACGTTTGAATACTTAAAAAGAAAAACAGCAATGGATATCTGATTCATTATGACTTATGTTTTTGAACTCACTTTTCTCACTTGATGGTTGTTACTTATTATGCAGCCTTCATTCCTTAGAGTCAGTTTCTGTGTCAGATCACTTGGAATTATATCTTTGAAAAAAAATTATGCATTTAGCTTAAGGATATGCTACAATTTCTTGTTTTTTTAAACCTTAACACTTTTACAAATAATATATATTTTTATTTATTTGCTAAAATAAATGATCTACTATGATGCTTTATAAACAATTTTTTTTTTAATTCTTCCAATGGATTTACTATGCATACAATCCTGTTTATCAGGACTGGGAATAAATTAATGACATATTTGTTAAAATTATTCCTTGAATATTATAGCTTGTCCAAATGCTCAAACACCAACCTTGCCACCAGATACATCCTGCTCGATACCAAGCACCTGTTCTGCTATAGATTGTTGTCTTGACATAAAGTTAATTGGTAGAACCATCAATACCAGTATTTCTTTAGATCCTTGTACATATGACATGGAGCTGAGGATAGAGAAGCTGTTGATAAAGAAATCCTTGTTAGACTACACCTGGGGGAAAGAGGAGGCATTTACCTTACAGGGAGGACTTAAACTGAGGTAAGACTCTCCCTGGGGGAAAGAGGAGGCATTTACCTTGCAGGGAGGACTTAAACTGAGGTAAGACTATACTTCAGGGAGAGAGGAGGCATTTACCTTGCAGGGAGGACTTAAACTGAGGTAAGGCTCTCCCTGGGGGAAACAGGAGGGATTACCTTACAAGGAGGGCTTAAACTGAGTTAAGACTACACCTGGGGGAAAGAGGAGGCATTTACCTTACAAGGAGGACTTAAACTGTTTTAAGACTACACTTGGGGGAAAGAGGAGGGATTTACCTTACAAGGAGGACTCAAACTGAGGTAAGACTTTACCTTGGGGAAAGAGGGGCCATATACCTTACAAGGAGGGCTTAAACTGACTTAAAAATACACCTGGGGGAAAGAGGAGGCATTTACTTTACAAGGGGGACTTAAACTGAGGTAAGACTTTACCTGGGGAAAGAGGAGGCATTTACCTTGCAAGGAGGACTTAAACTGAGGTAAGACTTTACCTGGGGGAAAGAGGAGCCATTTATCTTACAAGGAGGGCTTAAACTGAGTTAAGACTACACCTGGGGGAAAGAGGAGGCATTTACCTTACAAGGAGGACTTAAACTGAGGTAATACTACACCTGGGGGAAAGAGGAGGCATTTACCTTACAAGGGGGACTTAAAATAACTAAATACCGAAGTTACTGTAAATTTAAATTCTGCATATGCGCATTTCAACAACTTATGTCTCTTCAGCGCAGATAAAATCTAAATGTTTGGAAGACCATAAAATCAAATATGTTAAAAAAACTGATAGTTTAAACTGAGGTAAGACTACACCTGGGGAAAAGAGGAGGCATTTACCTTGCAGGGAGGGCTTAAACTGAGTTAAGACTACACCTGGGGGAAAGAGGAGGCATTTACCTTACAAGGGGGAGTTGAACTGAGGTAAGACTTTACTTGGGGAAAGAGGAGCCAGTCACTTTACAAGGAGGACTTAAACTGAGGTAAGACTACACGTGGGGGAAAGAGGAGGCATTTACCTTACAAGGGGGAGTTGAACTGAGGTAAGACTTTACTTTGGGAAAGAGGAGCCATTCACCTTACAAGGAGGACTTAAACTGAGGAGAGAATATATCTGGGTGGAAAGAGGATATATTTAACTTACAAGGAGGACTTAAACTGAAGTAAGACATAGTTAAGGATCAGGCATTTACTTTCCAGGTAGTACTTTAACTGTAGTAAGACCTACAGGGATAGAGGAGACATTTTCCTTACAAGGAGGAGTAAAATTAATGTAAGACCACACCTGGGGGAAAGAGGAGGAATTTACCATTATACAAGGAGGACTTAAACTATGGTAAGACATACACCAGGGGTAGAGGGAGGTATTTTACTTACAAGGAGGACTTAAAATGAGGTAAGAATGTAGTGCATTTGGGATGAAAGAGGTGGCATTTACCTTACATTAAGGCTACACCTTTCAGAAAGAAGAAATAATTTAGAAGGAAACTTAGGTAATGTTGCACTTAGGGGGAAAGATTAAGCATTAACCTTATGAGGAGGACTTAACCAGGGTTATGCTACACCTGTGGGAAAGAGAAGAGGGTTATGGGGCAAAAAATATATGCTATTCTAAAGGAAAAATCAAAAAGATTTCCAAATATTTTACATCCTTAAAGTGAAGTAATAGTTTACCTGAAAAAAGAGAAGGTATTTACTGTACAAGGAAACTGAGGTAAAACTTTACATTTTGAGAAAGAGTTGGCATTTGTAAGCAAAAATAGTATCCTGTGAAATATAATCCATTTGGAACAAATGTTATTGATATATCTATGAGATTTATTCCGCCTGGAGATTATTTCAACAGGGTAGCAGTGAATTCTTTCCAGCTGGAAATTATTTCACTAGGCAAACTATGAAAGGAGGAAGTATATTAAGGCCACTTATTTGGCCCTCATTTTCGAAAATACAACCCTTACTGAAATACAGGCCTTCTGGCTACATCTTTTGGCAATAATACTGCAATATTGCGGCAACATTCTGGTGACATGTTGCGTTAATATCACAAATTGTATGTAAATTAGTTTTGCGGCAATATCACCAGAAACAGTGTTGCGGCTATATTGCGGTAATATTGCAGTAATATTACCACAACATATCGTTGCGGCAATATTACCGCAACAACCTTCCTTATTATTATCAGTGTTGCTGTAACATGTGTTATTTGTACATTAAATATACACCATGATTACTTTAACATGCAAGTAAATATTCTGCAACATGAAAGATAAATTTTCATCTCCTCATTTTTATATGTAACAGAAAAGCAAGAATGTAACATAATTTAAATGTCAAATAGGTTCTATCTGAAATCTGATGATATGAAAATCATGCATGCAAAGAAAAAAAAACTCATGCTTATGATATCTGTCGCAGGGTAAATATATCAAACTAGCCACTGCTATAAATTCGAGCCGTTCAACTTTTTTCAAACACTTTATTATTTTATTCTGAAAATATACAAACACTACATATATACATGAACCCAAACGTTCATGCCTCCTGAAAATAATGCAGGCAATAATACATGCAAATATAATAACAAATTCGAGCAAGTGAAATGAAATGAAAATTGCCAACACGCCATAGATATTTATATCTGAAAATAAAATGCACCGCCGAATAATTTTCCCTACTGAAAGCTCTATTTCTGACTTATACATTTCTTACATTATAATTTAAATATCTAAAATAAAATAAACATTTTCTTCAATTGACCAAATGATAAAAAGTAGAAACATAAAATATATATAAAAAATACCTGAAATGCGGCGATGTTGTTCGGCCGTTGTGCTAATGTGACTTTGTAGTGCGGGCTATAATGTGCAGGGTTTTATATTATGTGATGGCGGGTTAGTCCGTGCAATTAATGGCGCGGGAAATATCTATAGTCATATGTCTATATGGTATACTACAGCAAGTTTAGTTATAATATATAGTCCGTTTCATGTCATGGATTTACGTCATCAGTGTCCGTTTTGATGTAAGATGAATATGAAAAATATCAATGATATATATGAAAAGAATGGATGAAATGTACATCAATGATATGAAAAATGAATGAATGTAATGAAATGATATAATCTTTATAACCCCCAAATTATATAATCATATTGATGTTAAATACACGTATACATATCTCGCTGTGACATATCTTACATCAGGGCTTGAATACCAAATTTTAAAATGCAATTATATAGTTTTCATACTGTAGTTTCAGTTAAAGTAAAGAAAAAATGTCTGTTCAATTCAGTACATACCTGTAAACCTCTGAAAGCCCAAATGAGGGTCATGACCCTCATTTGAACATGAAAATGAGGGTCATAGCGCGTAACGAATTTTTTGTGATAAAACATTTGGAAGTCTTGGGTGTTATACACATGTTACTGTCTATTGGACCATTTGTGAAAGTATTCCAGCATGATGTTTTACACTTTTCTAGCTCATTCCTGTCAGTGTAAAGGTTTTGTTTCAATATCAGCAAATTTAAGAATATATTTAACTGATCATGGGGTCATTCCTAACAAAAACTGATTATGTAACATCACAACAGAACACATCAGTTCTGACCTAGTTCTTACTATTTTTATAAATAAAAAAAAAACTTCTTTAATGATGAATAATATACAGAACCAAACAAATTTTAATCAAATGGTAATCTCCGAAAATTAATTATTCAAGTGCAGTGGAAATGGCATTGCTTCCAAAATTTTTTATCTTTTAGTACGAAACAAAGCTGCCGATTTTAACTTCCACATCATAGAGTCACATTTCCCCACCTGGCCTTTTATCAAATGTCATATTTACGAGTTTTACAGAATAAACAACTCATCCCAATTAGTGTTAATTGAATGTTTTCTAAGAGTAACCGCTGTCTTTGTTTACATCGATTCAGAATGCTTCAAAATAATTGAAAACTCCCGATGATTCCGAATGCTTTTATTTTCTAATATATGGCACGATTCCGGTACGGCAAAATTCCGGGTCATTCCGGATGAACGTAACAAATTCCGTGACACGGCAGGTGTCATTAGAAATGCGGATGAAGGGTCAAAATTACGGGTGTTATCCGACGAATCCGGGTCAGTTGGCAGGTATGATTCAGTAATAAATTCTCTTCACCAGCTAGAATTTTCAATTTCATATTACAAGTAGATCGATATATAAAGATTAATTTATTAGAAAAATATTATTTCACTTACTTTATATAATGTGCAATTTGAAAATAAATCCATTATTCCAATATATTCCACAATTTTCTATATGCACGCATAATGTCACGTGCAAGAATTTCTCCTTGTACAAATCTTTTCCTTTGTTTGAAATAAATGATTAGGAGCCAAAATCTCTTTTGTTAGGTAACATTTGATTGGTACTTTTCAAATGAAAGATAATATTTCATTAGCTGTGACCTTTTGTTGCCACAAACCTTATTCTGGCAACATTCTGTCTGCATTCCACAAGTTCTGGTAACATTGTAGCAATATTGCCAGAAAACTTCTTTCTGGTGATATAAATTTGTTGCCAGATTGTCACCAGAACAATTTCTGGTAACATTTCTGGCAATATTGCCAGAAAACTTACTTCTGGTGATAAAAATTTTGTAGCCAGAATGTCACCAGAAGTTGTCACCACTAGCGGTAACATGTGAAAGAGTGTATAAAAACAGTTCTGGTGACAAAAAGATGTTGCTGCAATATAGCTGCAATATTGCGGCAATATTGCCGCAACAATTTTGGTTTGGTAAGGGAACGTATTATAAATTAATCAATTATCACCCTTAAGATGTTCATAAGACATTAGTATGTCAGATATCAGTAATCATAGTTTTGAATTCTGTCTCATATTTTCGTAGTAGGCTCTCAAACTTGGTGTTTTTCAGGAAAATCCTTAAAATCCTTAAGAAATGCCTCATTTTGACGTCTTCTCATTAATATTTTAAATATGAGCAACAGCCTTACCCAAAAAGATCTTTTGCTATGAGACTTATTTTTATAAGATATTGATGTGGTTAAAATATCTTTTTGGGTAAGGCTGTTGGTGACATTTGATTTCAATGTAAACTTCATACAAAATGGCCGTATTTGGTTAATTTCCCCAAATATGGCATATTTATGATGTCACTGTGATGTCATGACTGACTTTTCTGTATAAAAGTGTCTAGATTATATTACTATAATCATTTGTCAAATAATCAGTGCATTTTTGGAGAGGTTGAATGATTTTTATGAGGTTTTCCGTCAGGAAAACTTCATATAGCTGTCGAAATTGAAATTATCCCGGGTACGAATATGTCTTCACATGATTTCTTGGCGTCAAAATTGTTCATTTACTTGACGATATCTTTCCTAATGTGACATTGTACATGTATTTATGAGGACAATGTATTTATATGAGCATCCTTCAAAACGGGAAGGAAAAAAAACAAAGGAATATATTCCTGCGGAAGGATCAATGATGTAAACAGGACAGATGCACACATATCCATATCACGACAACATCACTTGTACAACGTTCGTTTCATTAATCGAAATACACAGAACTTATGTAATCCCAAAACAGTGCCCAGGTGTTTTTGGGAACGGCCATTTGATTTTCAAGGAGGGCTTGAGCTTTTTGTAAATAAAAAATTTAACCTTGATATCATTAACTAGAGGCTCAGATACTGAGCCTGAATCGCTCACCTGACAGGTGATGAAAATGATGTTTATCCCATAGGATCCTATGTTAAAATATGTTCTGTGCTGGAGGTCTTGTTTTTTATCAGATCAAAACAAAATAAGCAATCTTAGTTTGACTGAATTTGCTTCAATAATTTAAGCACATGTAATG
>MJUU01037784.1:107660-126310 GCA_002080025.1 Modiolus philippinarum
CAGGATTGTTAGTCACCATATGTACAAGATCATATCGCATCGCCATTTTGATTGGTCAAATTTTACAGGAGTTATGGGACTTTATCGACTTAATGCATGCTACAGCTTAGGAACATTTTGTGGGCACAACTCCTCGGAAACCATTGAACAGATTATGCTGAAATTTAGTTTGAATATTTGCCACCATATGTACTTGATCATATTATGCTGCTATTTTGATTGAACAAATTTTACAGGAGTTATGGGACTTTATCGACTTAATGCATGCTACAGCTTAGGAACATTTTGTGGGCACAACTCCTCGGAAACCATTGAACAGATTATGCTGAAATTTAGTTTGAATATTTGCCACCATATGTACTTGATCATATTATGCTGCTATTTTGATTGAACAAATTTTACAGGAGTTATGGGACTTTATCGACTTAATGCGTATTACAACATAGGAAGACTTTGTCGACACATCTCCTCAAAATCCAATTAAGGGATTTTGCTCAAATTTTGCGTAGCTGTTTGCCACCAAATGCAGTTGATCATATCTTGCCGTCATTTTGATTCCATAATTTTACTTGAGTTATTGGACTTTATCGACTTTACTGCCGCGGCATGGGACATAGCTACGCGTAGCAATCTTGTTTTAATGGCCTTTAAAGATGGAATGAGAAAAGTGTAGCACTTTAGATCAGATTCCGTATTTTTTATTCATGAAATTGCTAAATTTTGTTTTAGATTTCTCATTGACAAATTGGTTGAAGGAAAAAGAAATTACAATAGGACAACATTTACCACAGTATGCTGTAGATCTGTTGACAGAGGAGTTGGGTATAGCAGGCTATCTACAGGACAGTCCTTGTCAGAGAATTGCTTATCAACCAAATCATCAGGGATGGAATACAACAGGTTTGCATAAGTATTTCTTCTGAATCTTGTAGGAAAAAAAAAAACATGAACTCATTTGATTTTAAAGCTACCATACCTTGAGGCAATTTGTCATGGTAGCATATTTCACTGATTGTTTCTGAAAGAAGGTCAATTTAGAAGCTAGCATACTTTGCTTATCTGACACTTTGTAAGGCTAAACAAAGTCTCAAATTTGATGTATTTTTATGCCCTGCCTACGATAGTAGGGGGGCATATAGTGTTGGGGTCTGTCCGTCCGTTTGTCCGTTCGTCCGTCCCAAGTTAGGTTTACCCTGAGGTTGAAGTTTTTAGCTCACCTGACCTAAAAGGTCATGTGAGCTATTGCCATCACTTGGTGTCTGTCGTCTTCGTCAGTCCGTCCGTCCGTCCATCGTCCTTCGTTAAAGATCAACTCCTCTGAAACCACTGGGCCAATTGCAACAAAATTTTGTCACAATAGTCCTTGGGTGGTGTAAATGAAAAATTGCGTAATCCAAGATGGCCGCCAGTGGGACCCATTGATTAACATTGGACCCTATGGGAAATTTTAATTATTTTTTTTTCTAGTCAGATTTTGATGCAGTTTTTTTCATTGGGTTCCTTATGAAAAATAAACATGGCGCACAACTATCAGATTTTGGATAACTCTTTCCCTTTCTGAGCTATAAGGGGTCAAACGGGGCCAAAATCGCACTTTTACAAAGTACCTCAAATTTTTATTTTTCATTGGATTTTGATGGGGTTTCTTTATTTGGATTTGTCTTGACATGAGCTTTCAGTGGTGTGTCGATGGATTTTGCGTAGCTCTTACCGTTTCCGAGTTATAAGGGGCCTAAGAGGGCCAAAATCACACTTTTACAAAGTACCTCAATTTTTTTTATTTTTCATCGCATTTTGATGGGGTTTCTTTCTTTGGATTCCTCTTGACATAAGCTTTCGGTAGTGTGTCGACGGATTTTGTGTAGCTTATACCGTTTCCGAGCTATAAGGGGCCTAAGGGGGCCAAAATCGCACTTTTACAAAGTACCTCAATTTTTTTTATTTTTCATCGGATTTTGATGGGGTTTCTTTCTTTGGATTCCTCTTGACATGAGCTTTTGGTCGTATGCAACGGATTTTGCGTAGCTCTTACCGTTTCCAAGCTATAAGGCGCCTTAGGGGGACCAAAATCGCACTTTTACAAAGTACCTCAATTTTTAGCTGAAAATTGTATCTGACATGTCAGTGCGTAATCCAAGATGGCCGGCAATGGGGTCCATTGATTAACATTAGACCCTATGGCAAATGCATTCAACAATCAACTCCTCTGAAACAAATTAGCCAATTGCAACCAAACTTTGTCATAATAGTCCTTGGGTGGTGTTAAATAAAGTATGAGGTTTACCCTAAGGTTGAAGTTTTTTTTCTGTGAAGGATGTATGCTATTAGCATGATACTTGGTATATATACACATTAGGGTATAATTAAACAAAAATCATAAAAAAAATTTATCCTGGCTACCAACTTCATGCTTCACTGATCATGGAAAAAAGGGGGTAGTGTAAGGTTTACCCTTAGATACAACTTTTTACTCTGTGATGGATATATGCTATTATCGTGAAACTTTGTATAAATACACATTAGGGAATAATTAAACAAAAATCATATTGCAAATTTATCCTTGCTGCCAACTTCATGCTTGACTGATCTTGGATAGAAGGGGCTAGTATGAGGTTTACCAAAGGGTTGAAGTTTTTAGCTCACCTGGCTATGCCAGGGTGAGCTTTTGCGATCACTCTGCGTCCGCCGTCCGTCCGTCCGTAAACTTTTCATTCAAAGATCTTCTCCTCTGAAACCACTGGGCCAATTGAAACCAAACTTGGCCACAATAGTCCTTGGGTGGTCCCCTTTTAAAATTGTGTCGCTCAGGTCTGTGCGTCATCTAAGATGGCCGCCAGCTGGGACCAAAATTTAACATTGGACCTATGGAAAAAAAATGTTTCAAAGATCTTCTTCTCTGAAACTACTGGGCCAATTGGAACCAAACTTGGCCACAATAGTCCTTAGGTGGTCCTTTGCAAAAAATGTGTTTTTCAGGTCAGCACGATATTCAAGATGGCCGCCAGGGGGAAACATAGTTTTAACATTGGACCCTATGGGAAAACACTTTCAAAGATCTTCTTTTCTGAAAGTACTGAGCCAATTGGAGCCATACTTGGCCACAATAGTCCTTAGGAGGTCCCTTTCAAAAAAGGTGTTTTTCAGGATCGCACTATATCCAACATGGCCGCCAGTGGGGAACATAGTTTTAACATTGGACCCTATGGGAAAACACATTCAAAGATCTTCTCCTCTGAATGTACTGAGCGAATTGGAACAAAACTTGGCCGCAGTAGTCATTGAGTGGTCCCTTGTAAAAAGATGTTTTTCAGGTCAGCGCGATATCCAACATGGCAGCCAGCGGGGAACTTAGTGTTTCCCATGGGGTCCAATGTTAAACTAACAGAGGTCTTCTCCCCTTTAACTAATTAGGGATATTGGATTTACAGTTTAACTATATATAAGGGCTCTTTAACATAAAATGTCTATGTTAATCAAGGGCCAGGTGAGCGATACAGGCTCTTGAGAGCCTCTTGTTTTCTATGAAGGATGTATGCCATTATCATGAAAATTTATATAAATACACTTTAGCATCAAATTAAACAAAAATCAATATAAAATTTACCCTTACTACAAACTTCATACTTCACTGACAATGGAAAAAAGAGCGGTAGTATGAGATTTAACCTCAGGTTTAAGTTTCTTTTCTGTGACAGATGTATGTTATTATCTTGAAACTTCATTTAAATAGACATTAGGATATAAATAAAAAAACATAGCAAATATTTACCAATGCCACCAACTTCATGCTTTGCTGATCATGAAATATAGCATTGCTGAAAATAGCTGTGAGGCGGGGCATTTTGTCCGTTAGACACATATTCTTGTTTTTTCTTTATTTTAGTGATACAATAGCAAAATTAGGAGCCCATGGCAGTTATCTATTATATTGATTGAATTGAAAAAAAAAGAAATTAGAAGCAAATTCAAAATATATTTTTCAGCATGTTCCAGGCACCCAAGTTTACCAACACTTCCTCTTACCATGGCCTGCACTTTACCAGATTACTGTACAGGGATCCAGTGTTGTACTGATATTCCACTCCTAAGACGATCATTTGAAGCTCATGTATTGTTAGATGTTTGTAATTACAAACTAAGTATTGGCATTGAGAAGCTTATCCTAAATGTATCACTGTTTGATTACCATTATGATACCTGGAATGAGATATCTCTTGGCAACATGTTTAGATTTAGGTAGGCAACATGTTCAGTTTGAGGTTAGTAACATGTTCAGAATGATGTAGGCAACATGTTCAGTTTGAGGTTGGCAACATGTTCAGATTGAGGTAGGCAACATGTTCAGATTGAGGTAGGCAACATGTTCAGATTGAGGTAGGCAACATGTTCAGTTTGAGGTTGCCAACACATTCAGATTGAGGTAGGCAACATGTTCAGATTGAGGTAGGTAACATGTTCAGATTGTGGTAGGAAATCTATAGGTTTCTCTTATATATATAAAGTATACAGTAAGTAAAGACTTACAATATTTTTTCCAAGCAAAATGGAAGAAAATGTGTGGTTTTATACACATATTATTGTAAAAATGAAAAGTAGGACAAACCTGCTAAAGTAACAGTGATATATCAGAAAACATCACTAAAGCAAAAAACTTAGTGGGAAACAAAATGATCACTTTTCCAAAAAAAAATTTAAAAAATGGCAACACAAAGAGAAATCAAAAATAAAAAAGGATAGAACAAATCAACAGAGTTGAACATGAATGTACTCAAGTACATGATCAAACCACCAGACCTTAAAAAATCAGTAGGATCAAGGTACTCTGGAAGGTTAAGTATGTATAGGTTGCCTATCATACTGTAGGTTATTTGATTACTACCACTCAGTTACTAATGGTATAAATAAGCATTGAAATTAATTGTTTTGGAGGGAGGTGCAGATGCAGTCAAAAATCATTTCTGTTTGTATTATAATTGTCATCATTACAGATACAAGATAGAAGATTTAACAGCAGAGAAGATGTTTTTATTTAACATGAAAATCAGTGCATGTTTTGAGAGTTCTGGTGACTGTAGATATTCATACACTGTACTGGAAAATGCCAAACTTCCTAAACAACCGTGTGATTGGAAAGATGGGTTTGCTGTGCCAGGTTTGTAAATTTTACATACGAAAAAAAGACAATCTCTCTCTATGTAGATATTCCTACACTGTACTGGAAAACACCAAACTTCTGAACAGCCATGTGATTGGACAGATGGGTTCGCTGTGCCAGGTTTGTAAATTTTACATAGGAAAAAAGGCAATCTCTCTATGTAGATATTCATACACTGTACTGGAAAATGCCAAACTTCCTAAACAGCCATATGATTGGAAAGATGGGTTCGCTGTGCCAGGTTTGTAAATTTTACATAGGAAAAAAGGCAGTCTGTCTCTGTAGATATTCATACACTGTACTGGAAAATGCCAAACTTCCTAAACAGCCATGTGATTGGAAAGATGGGTTTGCTGTGCCAGGTTTGTAAATTAGATACAGGAATCAGACAGTTTGACTCTCTGTTGGTATTTTCTACACTGGTCTTGTCCATGAACAAATTTTTCTGCACAACTTGAGAATGCTACATTGAGGGAGATACGTTTGTATTACCAATTTTGGTGCGTATTATTCATTCTGGTTTATTAAACCCAACCTTTTTCTTAAAGGCAGACTTTTTTATACCCCGCCACACGAAGTGGCGAGGTATTATGTGATACCCTCAGTCGTGTGTCCGTCCGTCCGTCCGTCCGTCCGCCCCCCGAAAGTTTCCAACTGATAACTTGTGAACGAAATAACATAAGGTCTTCAAACTTGGTATTTGACTTGTTTACCACAAAACTCAGGCCAAGTTCGATTTGGGGTTCAGAGGTCCAAGGGGATCTGGAGTTATGCCCCTTTAAACTTTGAAATTTTGCAAATTTTAGGGTTTCCGACTGATAACTTGTGAATGAAATAATGTTTTGTCTTCAAACTTGGTATGTAACTTGTTAACTACAAAACACAGGCCAAGTTCGAATTTGGGTTCAGAGGTCTAAGGGGTTCTGGAGTTATGCCCTTTAAACTTCGAAATTTTACGAATTTTAGGGTTTCCGACTGATAACTTGTGAATGAAATAATATATTTTCTTCAAACTTGGTATATAACTTTTTATTAACAAAACACAGGCTAAGTTTGAATTTGGGTTCAGAGGTCCAAGGGGTTCTGGAGTTATGCCCCTTTAAACTTTGAAATTTTGCAAATTTTAGGGTTTCCGACTGATAACTTGTGAATGAAATATTGTCTTCAAACTTGGTATGTAACTTGTTAACCACAAAACACAGGCCAAGTTCGAATTTGGGTTCAGAGGTCCAAGGGGCTCTGGAGTTATGCCCCTTTAAACTTCGAAATTTTGCGAATTTTTGGGTTTCCGACCTTGTGAATGAAACAATATATTGCCTTCAAACTTGGTATGTTACTTGTGTACCACAAAACTCAGACCAAGTTGAATTTTTGGTTCAGAGATCCAAGGGGTTCTGGAGTTAAGCCCTTTGAAACTTTGAAATTTTGCAAATTATAGGGTTTCCAACTGATAACTTGTGAATGAAATGACATAATGTCTTCTAATTTGGTATTTAAGTTGTTTGCCATAAAACACAGGTACAGGTTCAGAAGCACACAGGGATCTAGAGTTATGCCTCTTTAAACTTTGAGATTTTGTGAAACGTGGCGGGGTATCATGTAATGCACGATTACTATTTTACTGTGTAAAAATACTCAACCCTCTAAGGGGGAAAAATCTAGGTCCTGTGAAAAAGGCACATATATTTGAATGAAAAAAAATATCATGTTTTGTCAAGTTCAAATAGACTGGATGCAGAAACTTTTATTAGAAGCTTTCTGGTGGAAAAACTTGCAGGTTGTACACACCTAAAATTTCTGTCTAAAGAATGAATTAGTCAAGAATCGTTTGGTAAATAGTTATTTCAAGTTAAGACAATCTTCCTAATAAAAACTCATATGAACTTGTCACACACCAATAAAGTGTATTTTCTTGTTACAAAAATAGTAACCTTCACCAAGCATCACAAATTTCTAGTGTGTCACAATATTAAGTTCATTTGTAATTTTAGTAATACAAAAATTCAGATGTTAATTTCATCAACATTGAGTCACACTATTTCTAGAAATTGACATGGGATACTTACATCATTGACCAATCAGTAACTCCATGTTGGTTGTCATTTTTTCTAACACTGCTTCGGAAGTTTGAAACTTGAACAAGAATCATAGAAATATAGTTTCCATAACGAGAACTAGTTGATTATGAAATTTCTCACATCGAGTGAAATAAATTTTGCAAATGTTTGAAAGCGAGGCTTGCCCAGCTTTTAAATATTTCAAAATTTATTTAACAAGATGTGAGAAATTTCATACTTAACGTGTTTAAGTTGTGGAAACTGTTTCTTTAATGACTGGACAAAAAACACCAAGGATTGTATTCCGAAAACATTTGGCGAGAAATTTCACGAAACTTGTTCTCTGCTCTATAGAGGAAAACATATGTTTCCACACCGTTCAGGAAATGTGAAAACTGGACAGAAATTAGAGAAATGTGATGAACATTACAGTTTGCTGGGTATACAGCAGAATTCTGTTCTTATATACTGTTTAATCATATATGTTCGTGGTGTGGACAAATTTTTGTGGAATTGATGCAATCCATAGTATATTCATATTGTTCGTTTTTAATTCGTTGGGATTTAATTTTGTTGATAATTCTTATCCATGAATTGAAAAAAATTTAATCCTCCACGAATATTTCTGCTTTTACAGTATTTAAGAGGAGAAAAACTTGCTGTTGTAATTTAGCATTTCATTGGTTTTTCATTTTACAAAAGACTTTCAGTATCTTATTCTAATTTGTTGTGTAATTGATACCTTGTATTACAAATGAAAACATTCATTTTATTTTTAGATTTCAAGCTGAATGATTGGTTGTGGAATAAGGGACTGAACTTAAACACAACTAGGTTACCACCAATCTTGTCTTCATACCTACTGGAGGATCTAGGTATAGCTGGATACATGCTGCATCCATCTTGTGATGTTAATTCAGGCAAATACAAACCATTGGATACTAGAGGGTGGAAATCAGGTATATTGTATTGTAATGCTTTGGTAGTTTTTAATACAGTTAGAAAAGGGAGAGAGACATGGGAGTGAAAGTCAGTGAAACAAGGATCATATAACAAAAGTAGGTCACTGTCCGGCCATTCTACAATGGGCTAGATAGCATTATTTATATTGAAACCTCTGTATTAGAGTAAATAAACTGCATTGGCCATTTTATTGACTCCAAAACAAGGACTGACTACCGAGAATGACAGATGCAAGTGATGGCAAGAGAGTCCTGTTTAGTTCTGCCACAATATGTCCTTAATCATAGGTTTTTGACAAAGGATACATGTGATGCATGTATGTAATACCAATGATCTCCGATGTTCGTACAAAATAATGTTTACTGCCATGTAATCTGTCAGTTCATATGTGTAACGGTATAAGTAGACCATATTTTCTATCGTATCAAGTGTACCAATCATGATTACTTGCGAAAACAACTTGAAACCCAAAAAACTGATCA
Source organism: Modiolus philippinarum (assembly GCA_002080025.1). Classification (NCBI taxonomy): domain Eukaryota; kingdom Metazoa; phylum Mollusca; class Bivalvia; order Mytilida; family Modiolidae; genus Modiolus; species Modiolus philippinarum. The sequence continues at coordinate 116,318 of MJUU01037784.1, forward strand.
AAGTGACTGTTGCCTCAATATTTCATGTGTGTAAACCGACCAAACCTCATCGAGATAGGAAAAATGCCATAGTCTGTTGCATAGCAAGCTCATTGTTTAAGACTTTAGATGTAAGCATTTCCAATGTTCATGTAGAAAGTATCAATACCCTTTATATTGTGAATGTAGCATATTTTCTCTATAGTTATAATTATGTGACTGTTGCCCCAAATGTCATTTACCCATCCTCATATAAAATGTCTGCTCTTTAGGAATCTTTATTTACTTATGAACAGTTGTCTCAACATTTACCCATTCTCAATATAACATGTTTGCCACCATTTATTGAAACAAATGTTTATAATATATGTGTACTAGATATGTCCAAAACGTCCTTGATATCAGAACCAACCTTCATATTATCATTCAGAGAAGTACTGCCGACGACAACAACTAAGTATTATGTTCATATTTATTTTTAAATACATCATCAAATAACTAATTTGGCCCTTGGGAGTCAGTACTCAGCGAGGGAACTTTTGCTCCAGGCCCTGTCGACGACACTTGGTGAAGTAGACCAAGCCCCGTGGACAGGACGCTCCGCCAGTCGACCAGAACTGCAAGTTCTTAAATGGGGATGGAGCGATGCTCCGAAGGGGATGGAACGAAGTTCCATCTCGCAGCAGGAGGCTACGATAAAGGGTGTCAACTTGACGGTGGAGAAATAGATAAATAAGTGTATTTAATTACTTGGGACATGAGAAATATGACCAGTGGTCAATTTTGGAAGGGATTACGTCATTATACAAAATGCCACTGGTTTGCTGAGTCTGCTCCCATAATCAGTGCAAAGTTGAAGGCTATAGTAGGGGAGGTGGGTGGGTAAATTTTTTCTTTTCAGCTAGTGAGTTATGACTTTCTCTGTCGGCAGCAAATCTCAAACTGATAAATGAGGCTACTGCCCAAGTGAAATCTGAGAAGGGTGATGCGGTGCTTATCTCTTGACCAAACAAGGATTGCTGACTGATCACTTCTATGAATATGCAAGATCCCTTGCAGAGTACACAAACCGTTATCTCATCAATTAACAACGTTTATACCCTGTATAAGCTTCTATTTATTGACTCCAAAACAAGGACTGACTACCGAGAATGACAGATGCAAGTGATGGCAAGAGAGTCCTGTTTAGTTCTGCCACAATGTGTCCTTAATCATAGGTTTTTGACAAAGGATACATGTGATGCATGTATGTAATACCAATGATCTCCGATGTTCGTACAAAATAATGTTTACTGCCATGTAATCTGTCAGTTCATATGTGTAACGGTATAAGTGGACCATATTTTCTATCGTATCAAGTGTACCAATCATGATTACTTGCGAAAACAACTTGAAACCCAAAAAACTGATCAAAGTGACTGTTGCCTCAATATTTCATGTGTGTAAACCGACCAAACCTCATCGAGATAGGAAAAATGCCATAGTCTGTTGCATAGCAAGCTCATTGTTTAAGACTTTAGATGTAAGCATTTCCAATGTTCATGTAGAAAGTATCAATACCCTTTATATTGTGAATGTAGCATATTTTCTCTATAGTTATAATTATGTGACTGTTGCCCCAAATGTCATTTACCCATCCTCATATAAAATGTCTGCTCTTTAGGAATCTTTATTTACTTATGTACAGTTGTCTCAACATTTACCCATTCTCAATATAACATGTTTGCCACCATTTATTGAAACAAATGTTTATAATATATGTGTACTAGATATGTCCAAAACGTCCTTGATATCAGAACCAACCTTCATATTATCATTCAGAGAAGTACTGCCGACGACAACAACTAAGTATTATGTTCATATTTATTTTTAAATACATCATCAAATAACTAATTTGGCCCTTGGGAGTCAGTACTCAGCGAGGGAACTTTTGCTCCAGGCCCTGTCGACGACACTTGGTGAAGTAGACCAAGCCCCGTGGACAGGACGCTCCGCCAGTCGACCAGAACTGCAAGTTCTTAAATGGGGATGGAGCGATGCTCCGAAGGGGATGGAACGAAGTTCCATCTCGCAGCAGGAGGCTACGATAAAGGGTGTCAACTTGACGGTGGAGAAATAAATAAATAAGTGTATTTAATTACTTGGGACATGAGAAATATGACCAGTGGTCAATTTCGGAAGGGTCCAAAAACTCAGATGCAATGCAGCTGAGTGACCCCCAAGGAATTAAATGTGATAAAGGGGGGTTTGAGGATAAGTGCCTTCAACCTAACACTGAAGATGAAAGAATGTAATGAATATATACAATTTTAATCAATCATGTCTATGTAATTATAAGAAATACATAATTAAGTAAATATCATGCTATTTATACAAATACATTAAATATTGTGCATTAAGAAGATAGAAATTTAAGAAAGGAACTAATGCAAGTTATTTTATCAAGCAAACAATCCAAGTACACTGGTACTTTTTGTATTTACATTTTGCCTACGAATTGCAGATCTTTTGTTGTGCATATTTAATGGAGGACTTGTCTGTCCTTATGTACCTACAATAACTATCAGAATTCCACCTGCCTAAAGTCTTAATTAAGTGGTCTTCAACGTTAGCTTTACTGGCGCTGGTAGCTGCCCCAATTCGAAAGGAGTGGCCATTGTAAATATCTGAGTCAAAACCACATAAATTGAGCAGATGTTTCAACTTAGAAATGAAAAACCTCTTTCTAAAGCTTCCAAGCTATCTGTAATAAACAAAGGGTCATAAGGTCTGAAACATTTCTTGTTTTCCCTGATAGCTAGATAACTAGAAAGAGCCTCGTAAGGACACAATAAAGATCCTAACTTGTGAAGCTGAATGTCTACTCCTTTCCTGAAAGGGTCTGTTTTTGATTGTTTTAAATGCAAGACCACGAAATCTGGATAAAATTTAACATCAGAGATGCACAAGTTACATTCTGAATCAAAACATTCTGATTTATCCACAGTAAATTCTCCACATGGCAAAAACCCATTAAAAGCAACAATAAAAACTGTTTCTAACATACTGACCAAAAACTTTGAAAAAACACCCTTTTTCAGCTTACCGCATAACTGTTTAAGTATGTCTGATGTAATTGGTAAACGTGTCCTTACTGACTGTATTTGAGAACGCTTGACAGACTGCATAAATAAAGATAGTCTAAGCAAAGATCCATCTTTCCCTGTTGACTGAAATGGTGACATAATGTTATCTTTAAGACACTTGTATCGAATTCCACAAAGGTATAACTTGATCGTTGAATACTGTAGTTTGAGATTTTGGACACAATGTCCCACAAAATAGATCAACAAATCTTCGACATGGGAGGTATTTTACCTTCTGTTAAATGAACACCATTCAAAGTAAAAAGTTTTCAAAATGGTTTATACCGCTTTCATAAACTGTCTTTGTTCTTTTGGAAACTGCATTGGACCACAACTTAGATACTGTTTTACTTAAGACCACATTACTTCCGATACACCTGGGCATGGACAGGGGGATGGGTCTGCCTTTGGAGCCAGCTGGCGAAACCTTGTAATCTGTAAACGAGACAAAGCATCAGAAATTTGATTTTTACACCCAGGTACATGTTTAGCACTGAAATGAAAATTGGACTTTGCAGCACACCATGTAAGTTGCCTCATTAATCTCATAATTTCTAAACATTTGGAACGCCCCTTTTTAACAATTGCCACTGTAGCCTCGTTGTCACACCAAAATAAGATTTTCTTGCTAGACCAACAAGATCCCCACAATAATGCTGCCACTACAATAGGATAGAGTTCTAAAAACGCCATAGATAATGTCCCTGTTAAAGAAGGCAGATTGACCGGCCAACGAGACGAAAACCATTTACCTTGAAAATATCCCCCAAAACCTTTTGTAGACGATGCATCCGTGTACAATTCAAGATCAAAGTTTGATGTAAAATATGGCTGGTAAAACATTGTAACTCCATTCCAGTCATTCAAAAATCTTAACCAAAAATTTAAATCTACCCTGCATTCTTTAGTTAAATGTACATAATCATGAAGTTCTTTGACTGTTGTTGATAAGTCAATAAGGTAGGATAAAAAAGATCTACCTGGTAAAATTACTCTGGTGGCAAAATTGAAGTGACCTAACAACTGCAATAACTGTCTTTTTGTACATGATGATTTTGATAACAGTTTGGCAATAAATTTACATATTCTTTCAACCTTAACTACAGGAAGCCTTGCTTCCATTTTGTTTGTGTCTAAAATAATTCCTAAATATTCCAGACATGTGACTGGTCCTTCAGTTTTATGCCTAGCAATTGGAATGTTCAAACGTTTAAAAATTGTCATCATGATTGCCATGCTTCTTTCCCCATCATCATCTGGATGATCAATAACCAGAAAATCATCTAATAGGTGAAAAATATGTTTGACTTTGAAATTTTTTTCTGTGATGTAGCAAACAGCCTTGGAAATTGTGTCAAAAATTTTTGGGCTTGATCGACAGCCAAAGGTAAGACGCACATAAAAATAATACATAGTTTGCCATTTAAAAGCATCAAAAATATCAAATTTACAAAGAGAACTATTTCTACCTAACTTCAAAATAATTTTTATAGCGTCATCAATCTTGACATAAGACATTGAACATGATTCCTTGTCAATCATTTCATTTACGCTCATACAACTGTTGTCATTATGGGGCGAAGACAAGTCCAGAATTAAACGTTTCTTGCCCGAGTATTTGCCCTCAGCGATGCCCAATGGGCTAACTCTATACTTATAAAAAGGTGGATGTTCAAAGGGACCATACACAAAGCCCTTGTCACACTCCGACTTAATCAGTTCACTGACAACTTTTGGTTGAGATCTGGCAGAAAAATTATTTTTGCATTCCTTAGATTCTAAATTTTCAAAACGAACCATGCTGTCAAAGCCTTGTCTTAAACCATTACATATATAATTTACAAATTCCCTATCGGGATGAAACCGTAACTCATTTTCAAGTTTATCTATGTTTATTGGTGTTGACGCTTCCCACAAATATCCATTTCGATGCCCAGTTCCTAGTCATTTAGACTCCGGTTTGTCACCTTTCCCTTTATTCACGACTGGCGAATTGCTTAAAGTTGGAGGTTGCGAATTCACGTTCTGTTTCCGACAAACTAAAGCACTGTGACCTATTCCATGACAATTGGCACAAGCATGGAAAAGGTTACACGATTTTCTGAAACACCCCTTGGAATTATTAAAATTATTGCACAATTCCCGACCATCCTGAAACACTCTGGGGCGGCCTTGCCTATCTAAAGATTGCACGTTTTTTGTTGAATTTATTTTTGGCACATAATCCTGTTGTACGGATGGTTGCAGGGGACAGAATTGTGTGGTATGATCAATAAGGTTGCATATCCTACAGGTATTCACAGTTGAACCTCCTGTTATCAGATTTAGGATGTCACGATCGCGTTGACTCCAATCCACTTTAACCCTTTTCTCTCTTAGTAGAGCTGCGGCTTTTGCAGAGAAAATTTTATGGTAGTCATAAAATTTAGTGCCATAATAATTATTGATGTTGATGATATCGGCTTCATAACTATCAAGCTCTTCTCTACGATCTGGGTAAGAATTGCACATTATACGTTTATATTTCCCAAAGGCCAAAATAAATTCCTGGATGCTTAACTGCCTGTTAAGTCTAGGATCAGGCTTGTTTGAGACATTTAACTGGATGCCATTAGCGACCACAGCGTGACTTTGAGGGGCTTCAAAATTTGGTATCAGTAGGGATGCTAAGTTAATGTCCTTACCCTCAATTATGTTTCTTTGTAGAATAGGCGAGACTATATCCACATTGGAAAAAGAATCCGACCTTACTCCTGTAAGACCTCTGGTTGGCTGAATTTGTTCAAAAGGGCTTGGTTCGGTACTAAAATTCCCATTTTCGCTAGCATGGGTAGTTCTTATTGGCATATCCATTGAATTCCTGATATGATACCAATGAGTTAGGTCAAAAGACTTTGGAGAGTTACTTGATGCTTGTGCCTGATTTGATAGTTGATTGACTGTTGATTGACTGTTTGTTGCAGTCCGGTGAAGCACTGAGTAACGGTCTGCGAAAACAGGTTGAACATAGCCGCCATATTGTTTCCATCGACGCTTGCGTTTGCGCTTCCGGTATTACTATGCGCACTATTTTCGTCAGCATTATGTAACGGTATGTTTGGTATAGATATCTCTTCTACTTCACGTTCTAATTGATTCTGGCTCTGTTCTGTTTCCGAGGTTTCTTGATGGATCGCTGAATCAATTTTGTTGTTTTTGTTTCTATTTTCCAAATAAAATTGTTTCAACACAGATTTTGAAACATTTTTAGGAACATTAATGTCCAGTTCAGATAATTTCTCTCGGAACTGTTGAGTTGTCCAGTTATCCGGATTTTGTAAATCTAATTGTCTAACTGCATACGGATGACTCCTGGAATTTGTGCGTCTAGATCCCGGTCTAGATGCCATAGTTTTATCTTTATAGTCACTTCATGAATTGAATATAAAGACGTTTTCTGTCTCTTGAAAAATATTAACGGTCACCTCGTATTTTTACGCAGCCGTGTTAAAATATTTATATACGTGTTGTAGATAGTGAAATAAATTTTTTCTTTTCCGCTAGTGAGTTATGACTTTCTCTGTCGGCAGCAAATCTCAAACTGATAAATGAGGCTACTGCCCAAGTGAAATCTGAGAAGGGTGATGCGGTGCTTATCTCTTGACCAAACAAGGATTGCTGACTGATCACTTCTATGAATATGCAAGATCCCTTGCAGAGTACACAAACCGTTATCTCATCAATAAACAACGTTTATACCCTGTATAAGCTTCTAATAAAAATAAGTGGTATACAGTCAATGACCGTTATATAAGGATTTAAGGGGACAGTTGCAAAAGAAAAAAAACTGCTTGCCAGTACATGCCAGTTCAAAGCAATTTTACTCACCCAGAAATATTGTCCAGTGTAGACCAAAGTAATTCTTAAATTTGTATCATATACATTTTATTTTCAGAATGCAGTTCAGATGTAACAGTACCAAATGTACCTGTTGGAGTTGTTTGTCACCTGGATTCTACCTGTACAGGTGTAAGCTGTTGTGTAGATGTACCTTTGATAGACAAACACATAAATGTATATCTAACACTAGACCCTTGTGACTACAAACTTAACCTGGGTATAGAGAAATATCAGTTTGAATTCTCTCTACTGGACTTCAAATTTGGAGAACAAAAACAGTTTCACATTGCAAGAGTGATGGAAATAGAGTGAGTTTATTGTAGAATCATATAAATGTTTTGATATTCTGTGTGAACATTTATGCATCCATATCAGTCTTGAAAAGACTTCAGTTAAAAATGAAATTTACAATGCTAAAGTGAATAAAAGAGTCTAAACAAACTCTTTTTGTTGCTTTTAAGGACCACTCCAATACTGATACGTCGGCAAAACGAATACTGAAGCAAAAATGATGAAAGGGGGATTTCCAAAATAAAAAATAAAAAATCACAGCAATTCATATCCAACATGAATTGAGACAGCATGACAAAGACAAAACAAACAAAAATGAGCAAGAACTCCACAAAACTAAAGCACTAGCAGTGTGAACCCCTACAAAAATTGAGGTATCATCAGGTGCTCTGGAAGGGTAAGCATGATTTGCTACATGCGTGGCACCTGTCACACTTCCGGTGAAAAGTCTGGTTTTGTCACAGTCAGTGTTTGTGAGTCCGGTGATAAAGTCTGGATCTGCCCGAAGATATCTATTCTCATCTGTGAAATAGAAACGTTGTAACGGTGAAGACCGTAAAACTTAGGTAGTGACAATTGCAATACTGATTAAACATACCCTTGATGTATGAGTTTTTGAGACCCTGTTGACAAAATTGCTGTGTAAACTACAGGCACAGCAATAGCGAATGAGTTGTGAAATGATGCAATATGAATGTTACTGAATGTACTGGTCGTGTACCAGTTATCGCTATTTTCACACTGTGATTTTGCAATTGATCTACTTAAACTCGGACTAAAATTTTAATGCGTTATATTGTAAAAATTTAACAAGTAATACGTTAACCAATCGTGTTCATTTCCAGTTTCATTGCACATGCGCAGTAATATAGTCATTTTAAAAAGTGTTGGTTTTCTCGACAGATTTTGCTGATGTGTGTACCTGTTATCGCCGTCTTTCAAAATATGCATCAGTTTTTTTTTATCAAATTGTTAATGTACACTTTAATCCACTGAAGTGCTCCAAAATGGATTAACTAAAAGGGAATAAAGAATGAAGGGTCAGGGGATGCAATTTTCAAACTGAAAGTAGCATGATTTTTATCAATGCCAAATTCGCTCTATTTTGTTCACGATGACACGAAAATCAAAGACCTTTACAGCCCCGGGTTACTACTTCCTGTTGACCGACTTAGTCAATTTTCACTAATTCCGTCTGTCCGTCCGTCACAACTTTCGTCAAGCTTTTCTCTGCAATGGGAAAGGATACAAACTTGAAATTTTGTCAACAGCTTTGTATAGTCATGCCATATTGTGGGATGCATTTTCAGATCTGTCGGGTCACTACTTCCTGTTTACCGACTTAGTCAATTTTCAGTAATTCTCTCTGTCCGTCACAATTTTCGTCAAGCTTTTCTCTGCAATGGTAAATGACACAAACTTGAAATTTCGTCAGAAGCTTTGTATAGTCATTCCATATTGTGGGATGCATTTTCAGATCTGTCAGGGTACTACTTCCTGTTTACCCACTTAGTCAATTTTCAGTAATTCTGTCTGTCTGTCACAATTTTCGTCAAGCTTTTCTCTGGAATGGTAAATGATACAAACATGAAATTTTGTCAGCAGCTTTGTATAGTCATGCCATATTGTGGGATGCATTTTCAGATCTGTTGGGGTACTACTTCCTGTTTACCCACTTGGTCAATTTTCAGTAATTCTGTCTGTCGGTCACAATTTTCGTCAAGCTTTTCTCTGCAATGGTAAATGATACAAACTTGAAATTTTGTCAGCAGCTTTGTATGATCTATTGGATAACTACTTTCTGTTTACCGACTCAGTCAATTTTCAGTCATTCTGTCTGTCCATCACAATTTTCGTCAAGCTTTTCTCTGCAATGGTAAATAATACAAACTTGAAATTTTGTCAGAAGCTTTATACAGTCATGCCATATTTTGGGATGCATTTTCAGATCTGTTGGGTTTCTGCTTCTTGTTTACTGACTTAGTCAATTTTCAGTAATTCCGTCCGTCCTTCTGTCCGTCACAATTTTCGTCAAGCTTTTCTCTGCAATGGCAAATGATGCAAACTTGAAAGTTTGTCAGCAGATTTGTATAGTCATGCAATATTTCAGATCTGACAGATTACTACTTCCTGTTGACTGGCTTAGTAAATTTTAAGTCATTATGGCCATCGGTATATTGTTAGATGCATTTTCAATCCAGTGCAGGCCACTAAAAGCTAAGAGCAGGGGTATTTCTAGTGAGCTTTGGCTCACAGATCCCTTGTTTCTGGCAGAAAATATAGCTGGAACCCAAAGTTCTCTTTTGCGACATCACACTTAAAAAAATCTATTTTTAGCTATGGTTATAAAAGGGTACCAGTTTGGGCTATCTCAGTCGGTAACTCATTTGGAAATGAAAAAGTCATGATACTTCCGAATGTTATAAAAGAACCGCCACCAATCAAACGAAATTCTGCCTTGAGGTCAAAGAGGTATAAATCGGACACTTTCGGGAAAATACGGACATCAGTTGGGAAATTTCGGACAAACATTACAGCAATTTTCCTATTACTGGATGCAGTTTCAATAGGATTCTTGGTAGCTCTCTAGGTAATTAAATACATAATTACATAGTTTTTTCAATAGCACTTTTGCCTTCAAGGTAGAAAGGTCACCAAATGCTCATTCAAACATATACCGTATTTTCTGGGCTAAAGGTCGATGGGGACGATAGGTCGA
>MJUU01037785.1:0-13784 GCA_002080025.1 Modiolus philippinarum
CCAATACCAAATATATTGAATTCTTTATTTCGGCCCATATAGGATAATTAATCGTAATGAAATCGAAGTTCACTCCTAATTTTGCAAGCATTCATGTTCTGAAGACTTTACATATATACTGGCCTCTCACTGATACTGCCGATGTCTGCTGAAATACATGAAGACTCTTTACCAAACCGTTCGGGAAGTTTTGAGTTTGATTTTTCTTCCGTAGTGCGACAGTGTTTTACCAGCAGACTAGATTCCTTGAGCTAGCCGGCAGTTTAGCGGCGAGCACTCTTTGACCCTTCTTTCAAAATTACGTTTTGTCTTATGCTTTTTCTGTTCCAAGATAGTGGTCATTGAGTTAGTAGTCTATCTGTATTGGGTTTTATTCGCGTGTTTATGATACTATAGGGAAACGGGATAGAGAAAGGGGAGGTTTGGGTACCCATAAACCGGTTTAACCCTACCACTGGCTTTTGCTGGTGCCGGTACCAAGTCCGGCTATCCCGAGTTCCTATCGTTATTTATGTTTGTCTCTTGTTTTCATTATTGTATTTCTGGTGCAGTTTGCTTGTAAATTGTGGCATGTGATTGTAGTTCCTGGCCATTGTAGGTGTTTGCTGTTTTCCTGTTTTTGTAAAGTAATAGTATTACGAATCTTGTAAATTTAAAAGATTCGTAAGGATTAGCAAGACATATTCATGTATGTGAAAGGGGCAAAGACGCTTGACAGTTTTATCGTACCCCAATCACACCAAAAAAAAAAAATCATACGTAGTAAGCCATTTTACAAAGTTCATGAATAACTTGCGTTGAACAATATTTAAAAGACAATCTTCTATTGGCAGTTGTTCTATTCTTTTTTTTAATCCGTTCGAGGGTGTATTCTGCTGCTTTCGGTACAAATTTTGCAAAATGTCTGTACGAAACTGCATTTTATTCTGGTTTAGATCTGAGCTTTTTCAGGTCTATTTGCAAAGAATTGGTTTGGTGTATCAATTTTTATACCCCGCCGTTAGGCAACGGGGGCATTAAATTTTACCCTTGCCTGTACGTCCGTTCGTACGTACGTCCGAAAATGTTTGTTAATGTTTTCTCAGCATGTGTATGCAGTAATGATTTGATATTTGGTCTGAAGCTTTGGTATGATGAGTTGTACCGTGTCTCTCCCTGTCAAGTCCGTAACTCATCTACTTCCTATTTGACGATAACTTTGATTTTTCCCCATTATATCCATGAAATGAAATTGTTCGTCAATGATTTCTCAGCTTGTGTATGTAGGATTGATTTAATATTTGATCTGAAGCTTTCGTATAGTGAGCTGTACTATATCTCCCCTTTTCAAGTCTGTCATCTACTTCATGTTTGCTGATATATATCCTAAAGGGGCATCCGTGTCCCATGGACACATTTTCTTTGTGAATTACTAATGATTCATCTAAATCCACAATGATTAGTTTTTTTTAAACCTTTTTATACTAAGTCTGTGAACAAAGTTATTCCTGAACATTGTTGCATGCATGAAGTAGTGAATCTCGGGCATTAATCCCTCGTTCTTATAATCAAAGCAGGCTCTAGAGAACAAATCTGCTGCGTCGTGTGAGCGTCAGAAAATGATAAAACATTTCAGCACGACAACTTATGCAAATGAACGATGTTGGCTCTTGATTTAGGAATGACAAACATAAAAAAGGATTTGCATAATCATTACTAAAATAAATGTCAACTATAAAACCAGAAGGTATATATTTCATATACATATACATAGGCATACATGTTCATGTGGGCTTGAGTAAGTATCTGTATAGTTTTCATTAACCTTGCAATTACTTACCCGAGGAATGGCTTTTGTGGCACTGAAGACAGAAATATCACTGTCCTTAAAAGCAGATGTAGTGAATCCCGGATCTATATCACTCACTTGACAAAGCCTTTTGCATTTAATATAGCTGAAAGATTGACACATGGTCATGCGAGAGCAAAGTTCCGCACAAACCGGCCACTCTGGTAACGACTTCTCGTATACAATATGACCAGAGTATATTTTTTTTTGGGGGGGGGGGCTTTCCATTTCCAATATTTCTCCCAAAGTAACAATAATGGAATATAATACCAGAAATGTTTTCCTGATCAGCATTCCTGTTAGATAAAATATGCTAATAGTTTTAATTTCCTTTTTAAATGTCAGCAATCGTCCGATTGTAAACTTGCAAGACTTCTAATACAATTTAAGACTAAATTATATCAGAAGAATTTCTTCATGATTTATTTTTATCACTGTGTTTGAACAGTCAAATTTCAACGAAATATTAGCAGATTCTTCTGAACAAATGCTAAATCATAAAAAGCTAGGACAATTGATATTCTTGTAAAATAACTGAGTAATGAAACAGAGAACAATATCAATTTCATGAGGTAATTTTATCCCCGCACTTCATTAGGTTATTATAATTACATCAATTTTACTTTGTGTGGAAATCATGGTATTTGATTGACTTCGAGTATTCCCGACCATTTCCGTCACTGTGTTTTATCAGTCAGAAAAACTACAACAGGACGCGACTCCTTGACATCGACAAAAGTAAACAAAGACGGCGGGGTAATCAAGACAAACAAATGTTGCGCCATTAAGATTTTCATTTAGTAATTTGGTTTGAACACTTGTACATGTTGTATTCTATTTACGGAATGTAATTATATGTATTAAATGTAATATTTTGTAGTTTTATTGTCGTGTTAAAGAGTGGACCGTTGCACATTTGTAACCGGAGTGAGATTCTGGCTCGTTATTTGTAACTTGAGTGAGATTCTGGCTCGTTGTTCACTCCGTTGTAAAATCGGGATTCCTGGATATTAGAAATAATTAATGTCATATATAAACAAAATGTTTATTCGTAATCCTATACTATAGTACACGTGCAATATAAAAGACATAGTGATGACCATGTTTACTTGTTACATTATAAATAGGAACGGTAGCCAAAGAGTGAGGCGTTTCTAGGAGCAACGAGCGCGGCCAGGGGAACCGGCACTTGAAGCAAAACGGGAGGTGTCCCGGCGAGAATTTACGTGGCCGTACTGGGTAGAATTACTTTCGCGACTATAAATAATACTAATAAAGTGACCACCGTCACACATTACACATGAAGCGCTAGTACGCTTCATTCAAAATGTACTATGGTCCACCCTTTTACACTCAAATAAAACTACAATCTTTTGCATTCAATTCTTAATTATATCTTTTGTATATGTAGTGGTATATTTAGAGAATTTTTCTGTTAATATATTTAAAATTGTGATAGCAAAAAATAACAAATATGTAATTCCGAAAAAGAAAAAAAAAATGACGCAGATGTTTTCTTTCATTATAGTGATTTTTTCGGTCATAACATCTCTCTTACTTTCGGTTCAATACACAATTTTGTCTTTTCGGCTTTTATTGCGAAAGAATATATTAATAACTTTTACCATATACATTTCAAGTCCCGTTTTTTTGTTAATAACGCTTCAAGTTATTTCGCTTCGTGATATATTAATTAGAAGACAAATAAAGGACCAGGTAAAGGTTATTTCATATGTAAGTAAACGTGGGGTTTTTGTCCATCAAGCATTTCAAGCAGTAACGCTTGTATAAGCATATACTTTTAAAGGTTGTAGTATGCCCCATTGAGAATTGAATGAACAGAAAGGAAAATTTGAAAGGAACTTCTCTTGTTTAAAAATCAAAATTTCCATTTGTGAAGTGAATGGATGCTTAAAATGATCTTCCAAACTAATTATATATTTTTATTATTAAAATAAAATTGTTGTTATTATTATCATTATTATTTAAGCTTCACTTCAGTTTGTGATGATAGGATGATAGGAAGTTGTCATTACTAACAGTTATAATCATGTCCCTAGGCATAAATCTTTTTTCGGTCAGATGGTCCACAATTGCCTATGGCCTTCTATAATCACATAGAAAAGTGTGGTTTATGAAAATTAAAGCTCCAAATGAAAATTTTGCATTGTTCGAGGAGTGATTATGTTCTACTTATCCGTGAAAGCTAGGATAAATATAGATTACACCATAAGATCCCGTTCATTAATTAAAATTTTTTATATCGAGACTTGCGGAGCAGTTGAACATTTTTAAGTTTATCTATTGAGAGTGAATAAGATATGGTACTAATAGGGATAAAGTGGTGTAACCTTTTTCTCTATTGATAATAAAGAAAAAAACTACCGAGGTTACTGTGAATTTAAATTCTGCATATTTTCGACAACTCATGTTTCTTCAGTGCAGATAAAATCTAAACGTTTGGAAGACCATAAACTCAAAGATGTTTAAAAAAGATGATAAATGATGAACACAAAGGACTGTATTCCGAATAGATTGGTGGGAAATAGAACGGGGTTTTGCGGAAAAAATATGTTGAATATGAAATTGAACCGGTTTACACTTCACATATTATTAGAGAAAATCGCAATAATTCGTATTGTACTCGCAAGAATTCTTAAATAAATCGTACGCATGCGGATGCCCATCAGATTTATTCCTAATGATTCGTAAATTTTGAACGGAACGACATTGCATTCTTGGTAAGTTGTGAAGTAGTCGTTCATAGTCGCAATTAATCGTAATGAAATCGAAATTCACTCCTAATTTTGCAAGCATTCATGTTAGTACTACGAATCTTGTAAATTTAGAAGATTGGTAAGGATTAGCAAGACATATTCATGTATGTGAAAGGGGCAAAGGCGCTTGACAGTTTTATCGTACCCCATTCACACCAAGAAAAAAAAATCATACGTAGTAAGCCATGTAACAAAGTTCATGAATAACTTGCGTTGAACAATATTTAAAAGACAATCTTCTATTGGCAGTTGTTCTATTCTTTTTTTTATTCCGTTCGAGGGTGTATTCTGCTGCTTTCGGTACAAATTTTGCCAAATGTCTGTACAAAACTGCATTTTATTCTGGTTTAGATCTGAGCTCTTTGATGTCTATTTGCAAAGATTTGGTTTGGTGTATCAATTTTTATACCCCGCCGTTAGGCAACGGGGACATTAAGTTTTACCCTTGCCTGTACGTCCGTTCGTACGTACGTCCGAAAATGTTTGTAAATGTTTTCTCAGCATGTGTATGCAGTAATGATTTGATATTTGGTCTGAAGCTTTGGTATGATGAGTTGTACCGTGTCTCTCCCTGTCAAGTCCGTAACTCATCTACTTGCTGTTTGACGATAACTTTGATTTTTTTCCCATTATATCCATGAAATGAAATTGTTCGTCAATGATTTCTCAGCTTGTGTATGTAGAATTGATTTAATATTTGATCTGAAGCTTTCGTATAGTGAGCTGTACTGTATCTCCCCTTTTCAAGTCTGTCATCTACTTCATGTTTGCTGATATATATCCTAAAGGGGCATCCGTGTCCCATGGACACATTTTCTTTGTGAATTACTAATGATTCATCTAAATCCACAATAATTAGTTTTTTTAAACCTTTTTATACTAAGTCTGTGAACAAAGTTATTCCTGAACATTGTTGGATGCATGAAGTAGTAAATCTCGGGCATTAATCACTCGTTCTTATAATCTGTATCACTCACTTGACAAAGCCTTTTGCATTTAATATAGTTGAAAGATTGACACATGGTCATGCGAGAGCAAAGTTCCGCACAAACCGGCCACGCTGGTAACGACTTCTCGTATACAATATGACCAGAGTATATTTTTTTTTTGGGGGGTGGGGGGGGGCTTTCCATTTCCAATATCTCTCCTAAAGTAACAATGATGGAATATAATACCAGAAATGTTTTCCTGATTAGCATTGCTGTTAGATAAAATATGCTAATAGTTTTAATTTCCTTTTTAAATGTCAGCAATCGTCCGATTATAAACTTGCAAGACTTCTAATACAAATCATATCATGTAATTTAAGACTCTAACATATCAGAAAAATTTCTTCATGATTTATTTATATCACTGTGTTTGAACAGTCAAATTTCAACGAAATATTAGCAGATTCTTATGAACAAATGCTAAATCATAAAAAGCTAGGAAAATTGATATTCTTGTAAAATAACTGAGTAATTAAACAGAGAACAATATCAATTTCATGAGGTAATTTTATCCCAGGTTATAATTACATTCATTTTACTTTGTGTGGACATCATGGTATTTGATTGACTTCGAGTATTTCCGATCATTTCCGTCACTGTGTTTTATCAGTCAGAAAAACTACAACAGCACGCGACTCCTTGACAACGACAAAAGTAAACAAAGACGGCGGGGTAATCAAGACAAACAAATGTTGCGCCATTAATGTTTTTCATTTAGTAATTTGGTTTGAACACTTGTATTCTATTTACGGAATGTAATTATATGTATAAAATGCAATATTTTGTAGTTTTATTGTCGTGTTAAAGAGTGGACCGTTGCACATTTGTAACCTGAGTGAGATTCTGGCTCGTTCACTCCGTTGTAAAATTGGGATTCCAGGATATTGGAAATAATTAATGCCATATATAAACAAAATGTTTATTCGTAATCCTTTACTATAGTACACGTACAATATAAAAGACATAGTGATTACTATGTTTACCTGTTACATTATAAATATTAACGGTAGCCGAAGAGTGGGGCGTTTGTAGGAGCAACGAGTGCGGCCAGGGGAACCGGCACTTGAAGCAAAACGGGAGGTGTCCCGGCGAGAATTTACTTGGCCGTACTGGGAAGAATTACTTAAGGAACTATAAATAATACTAACAAAGTGACCACCGTCACACATTACACTTGAAGCGCTAGCACGATTCATTCAAAATGTACTATGGTCCACCCTTTTACACTCCAATAAAACTACAAACTTTTGCATTCAATTTTTAATTATATCTCTTTTATATGTAGTGGTCTATTTAGAGACTTTTTCTGTTAATATATTAAAATCGTGATAGCAAAAAATAACAAATATGTAATTCCGAAAAAAGAAAAAAAAAAATGACGCAGATGTTTTCTTTCATTATAGCGATTTTTTCGGTCATAACATCTCTCTTAATTTCGGTTTAATACACAATTTTGTCTTTTCGACTTTTATTGCGAAAGAATATATTAATAACTTTTACCATATACATTTCAAGTCCTTTTTTTTGTTAATAACGCTTCAAGTAATTTCGCTTCGTGATATACCAATTAAGAGTCAAATAAAAGACCAGGTAAAGGTTATTTCATTTTTAAGTAAACATGGGGTTTTTGTCCATCAAGCATTTCACTCGTAAAACAGAGCGTTGTGGTAGTGTGTCTGCATTAAACTACCAGATATGAATTAAACCCCTTATTTCCATTTATTAAATACTGAAGACAATCTTATATAAACCCATTTGCTTTCTGTTTTGATGCTTTACTGCAGAAGTGACCCCCCCCTATTCCGATCAGCTACTGTAACTTCGATATCCAAATACTTTTCTAAATGATCAACCTATTTCTCAGAATGAAAATACAACACGGGATTTAAGAGAAAATTACATTTAGTAGTTGAAGACGGAAATAGATGCCTCAATACCAGTGAGGTCAATATTAACTGGATCCCTCACCCTTTCCATAAATGAATGCAACATACTTTGCAATATCTTGCAATATCTAAATTTTTGTCACTTTTGTTGAAAACTAAGGAGTATCTCCCCCATGCAAAGGTCTGTCCTTAGATTTTGACTTTCCATTTAGGTTATATTCGGTATTTGTTCTCAGATTTTTAACATCTTCGATTTTATGGTTTTCCAAACGTTTAGATTTTATCTGCATATGCATATGCAGAAAATAAATTCACAGTAACTTCGGTATTAAGTTATTTGTTACCACTGGGCCGATGCCTCTGCTGGTGGACTGATAGTCCCTGAGGGTATTCACCAGCCCAGTAGTCAGTATTTCTGTGCTGACCTGAAAGCCGATTCTATTTTGAACCTTCCATTACCTGAATTTTTGTAATTTTTGTTGAAAACTAAGTAGTATTTCCCACATGCAAAGCTCTGTACTTAGCTGATGTTGGCTCCATTTAGATCATATTTGGGATTTGTTCTTTATCAGTTTTTTAACATCTTTGATTTTATGGTTTTCCGAACGTTTATGTTTTATCTGCACTGAAGAGACATAAGTTGTCGAAACGTGCATATGCAGAAAATAAATTAACAGCAACTTCGGTATTTAGTTATTTGTTCTTTACTTCATAACGGCACGATAAAACACTCTAAAATCCCATTTTGATCAATCAAATATCCTTACAGCTTGTATAGGTATCAAAGAATAGAATTATTCTATTGTATAGTTACAAGTACCTGTAGATATCTTTATTCAATTGCTTTTTACTAAATAGAGATCCCATTAGGGTTAAGGTAAAAGCGGGAATGGCCTTTTTCAGGTAAGGAGGAAGCCAGATCTTCACAAACAGAAAATTGGAAGGACCGGCGGGAAATTCTGTCTTCCCTCGCATCAATAAAACTTCAAGTCAGAGAGAAAGACATGTCAGTGTTCGTTAATACAATTACGACATTACGAATTCAGTAGTTTTTACTACTTGGAATTAACTTTCTTCATCTGACAAAAAGCTTTTAACTATGCTTGGCTGTTGACCCGAATCCTCCAGACCGCAGTACGATGTCACTTTATTAAAGCAAAAGTACATATATTCAGATATATGTGGCTTCAAAATGAAGAACAACAACGAAAATATTTTTCCATGGCTTGTTTACAAAATGCATTCGTATTTGTCCACCTGCAGGGAATTAATGTCCTATTATAGAATTTTGTGAAATTTTCTGTGTAGAAACATAATTGTATTAATGTTCAAAATGTAAAATAAAATTTGAGGGTCACCGTGCATTTAAGCGCAAAATCTGTAATTAAAAATTACCGGATTTTAGATAGAAATGATAGGGAAAATGATCATATGAGAGGATAGTTTGAAAAATCTATTATAGAATTTTTTTCATTCTTTGCATGTGTTTAAATATCATTATGTAATTTACATATAAAAAAATAAAAACTAGAGGTCACCGTCGAAATAAGCGAGAAAAATTGCAAAATGTCAATTTCTCTAGTGATATTTTTGTTAAAAAAATTATCTCCCTTGAATAATTTCTGTGTTCTGTAAATCCAGCAACAGATTTAAAGCTCTTAAGGTTTAGCTCGCGTTTTTGTAATGAAAATATTTTAAAAATGAATAGGGATAAAAATTGTAAATACATTTGAACTTTCTTTTCATTTTAAATAAGTATTTTGTTAAATTTCTTAACGAATGAAACCTAAATGAACAATTATTAGACAAAAATGGCGGAATAATACCACTGAGACACCTTAAGTGATAATATATGTTGTACGATTTCGATAAACGCAGTTACTTTGTTTTCAATTATATGCTGTTAAGAATAAATTTGATAAAAAGTTTCGATGTTATGTTAATAAGGAAGGTATAATACAAAGCCTCTACAAATGCATGGTTATACTAAGCAATGGAACAACGCTTTTATTGTTGTTCTTCACAGTAATTTCGGTATTTAGTTATCTCAAGTCACAATGAGGCTCTCAACAGTTAGCTTTACCCATACCTCATAGCCCCTAGCACCGGTTTTAGCGGAATTCATTGCTAGATGTAGAGCAACGCTACATCCATGTCTTTTTAACAGTTGATGCATGGATGCCTGACCGTCAACAGACACATTTTACTGTCAAAGTGTTCTTACAATCGCTGTCATCCCATGCCGGACAAAAAAAAGAGGACGATCACAAGATTTAAGCAGCCACAGGGCATTCATCGAGCCAAGAGTCAGAAAACACTTAACATACATGTAACAAAATCACGAGACGTGGACACAATAAACTGGTGATAAAAATAACAATTTAAAATTATAACAAAAAATTAAAAAGCCAAAATTTTAAAGTGCATGCATGATAGTGCATTACATATGATGAATTCTCTAAAGAACAGGTACACATAACTGTAAAGTACAGTAGGGTGCAGACATAATTTCTCGCCAAGTTAACTTGAACCAGTCATAAAAGCTCCTCTTAGTTAACCTAGGACCGTTTTCAAGTTAACTTGGACCAGTCATAGAGCAGTCATAAAACCTATTCTAAGTTAACTTTAGAACTGTTCTAGACCTGTTCTGGTCATAGAGCCCTGACCTCTCTAACCTGACATTGAATCCTGACCGCTCTGACCAGTCATAGAATTCTGACTGCTTTTATACATTCAAAACTTTATATTAAAAGTTTAAACACATTTAAACAGAAATCTTAATTTATTCCATAAAAAAATATTAATTAATAACAATATACAAGCCGCGTAAATCAGTTTATGATTAGTCCCAGGTTTATGGTTTCGGTACTTATTAAAGTAGAACGATACAGTCGAATCAGAGAATGGTAAAACTAATAAAAAAATCACACACACACACGCACAAAAATATTACTTTTTATGTTTTTTTTTTCAATTTTTTAAATTATAGCAGAGACATATAATTACAATTATATGTCTCTGATTTCAGTATAACAGCAAGTTGTAGTATTCCGGGCATCGTTATAATATCGAATGAAATAAAATGCTTTTTCTTCTCTGTTTTAGGTTAAATTACAGCAAGTTGAAGTATCATCGAATGAAGAAAATCTGCTTTTTCTTATCCAACAAGTAGTAGTATTGTGGCCATCAATTATAATATCAAATCAGAGACATATAATTATAGTCTCTGATCAAATGAAGAAAATCTGCCTTTTGTTATAAATTTTAGGTTAAATTACATAAAGTTGAAGTATTGCAGACATCGATATAATATCGAATGAAGAAAATCTGCTTTTTCTTATATAATATAGGTTAAATTACAGAATGTTGAACTTTTGTGGGCATCGATACAATATCGAATGAAGAAAATCTGTCTTTTATTATATATATTTTAGGTTAAATTGCAGAAAGTTGAAGTATTGCGGGCATCGAAATAATATCGAATGAAGAAAATCTGCTTTTCTTATCATATTTTAGGTTAAATTACAGAAAGTTGAAGTATTGCGGGCATAGATATGAAATTGAATGAAGAAAATCTGCTTTTTCTCATATATTTTAGGTTAAATTAGAGAAAGTTAAAGTATTGCAGGCATCGATATAATATTGATAGAAGAAAATCTGCCTTTTCTTATATATATTTTAGGTTAAATTGCAGAAAGTTGAAGTATTGTGGGCATCGGAATAATATCGAATGAAGAAAATCTGGTTTTTCTTATATATTTTAGGTTAAATTACGGCAAGTTGAAGTATTGCGGGCATTGATATAATATCGAATGAAGAAAATCTGCTTTTTGTTATATATTTTAGGTTAAATTACAGCAAGTTGGAGCATTGCGGGCATCGATATAATATCGAATGAAGAAAATCTGCTTTTTTCTTATATATTTTAGGTTTAATTACAGAAAGTTGGAGAATGGCGGACATAGATATAATATCGAATGAAGAAAATCTCCTTTTTTATATAATTTAGGTTAAATTACAGAATGTTGAAGTATTGTGGGCATCGATATAATATAAAATGAAGAAAATATGTTTTTTTAATATATATATTTTAGGCTAAATTACATCAAGTTGAAGTATTGCGGGCATCGATATAATATCGAATGAAGAAAATCTGCTGTTTCTTCTAAAATTTAGGTTATATTACATAAAGTTGAAGTATTGTGGGCATCCAAATAATTTTGAATGAAGAAAATCTGCCTTTTCTTATATAATTTATGTTAAATTGCAGAAAGTTGAAGTATTGCGGGCATCGATATAATATCGAATGAAGAAAATCTGCTTTTTCTCATATATTTTAGGTTAAATTACAGAAAGTTAAAGAATTGCGGGCATCGATATAATATCGATAGAAGAAAATCTGCTTTTTCTTATCATATTTTAGGTTAAATTACAGAAAGTTGTTGTATTGCGGGCATGGGTACATTATGGAGTGAAGTAGGTCTGCCTTTTCGTATACATTTTCGTTAAGTTACACCAGAGACATTTAATTATTATATGTCTCTGATTACTCCAAGGGTGCATCATTATAACGTGAAAATGAAATATGCACCTCTTCTGATATTTGATATTTGCGGGCTGTTTGCAGCATATTTTATTTACTACTGGACTGATTTTTATTCAGTTTTATTTATTTATTTATCTAATTTTTTATTTTACAAAATGACGGAAATTTAGAGTATTACAATTTTCGAATACATAAAAGTGACTCTTTTCTGGTAGTTCTGTAACGGCAAAATTGAAGAAAACTGCACTCAACGTGTGACAAAATTATGCGTTTGTCGTGTGCGTGTGGTAGGGAATGTGGGACGTATCCATCGCTGTATTAATTTTTGAGTATTTACAGTTCTTGTATTGTTTTAGAGCTATACGACTAATCAGAGCAGTCAGGATTCTGTGACAGGTTAGAGCGGTCAGGGCTCTATGACTGGTCAGAGCAGTCAGGGCTCTATGACAGGTCAGAGCAGTCAGGATTCTATGACAGGTTAGAGCGGTCAGGGCTCTATTACTCGTCAGAGCAGTCAGGATTCTATGACTGCTCCAAGTTAACTTCAAGTTAACTTAGGACTGTTCTCATGACTGCTCCCCAAGTTAACTTGGACGAGAGGTTATGTCTGCACCCTACTGTATATAGAGCATAGTGTGTCTGATCTTGCCATTGTCCATGGATTGTTCGTTCTTTGATTGACGGTTCGGTTCTCACTTACTATACATCTCTCTCACGGGAAATCTTTTGACGGACTATACACTGCAGGAGAGACAAACTTTAAAGAAAGGATATTGAGTAAATACCTCATAGCAAGTTCAAGACGGTTGTGTATGCATATGGATACTTTTGTTTTCTCATTATTTCAAGGTACAGTTTGTGCATGCTAAATTACGAGATAACCATACTGTATTTTTGGATCTGAGGGGGTAAATCGTAGATTTTACTATCGCAAACTGAGTTTTCCGGCGACGCATTAGCGGAGCCGGAAAACGGATGTTTGCGACAGTAAAATCTTAGATTTACCCCTGAAGACCTTAAAATACAGTTTGGTTATCTCTATTCTAATGCAAATTTGAGAGAAAAAACATTTTGAATCCATTTTTAAATTACAGGAAGGTTGTTGTGCGTCTGTGCCATTACGTTGCTATTGGTTCCGACGGTAAATCGTGGATTTAACTCCCTCAACATTCTGACGCCATCCAATCAAAATTAGCGTTACAAACATAAGTGCATTAGAATGCCTTATATTAGATACAGACCAAAATTACCGTCTATTTCATTGTAACATCCTTCCAAATATCAAGTGATC
This sequence comes from Modiolus philippinarum, assembly GCA_002080025.1. Classification (NCBI taxonomy): domain Eukaryota; kingdom Metazoa; phylum Mollusca; class Bivalvia; order Mytilida; family Modiolidae; genus Modiolus; species Modiolus philippinarum. The sequence continues at coordinate 13,318 of MJUU01037785.1, forward strand.
ATTTTAATCATTTCTAATCAAATTCTGCCAACAGGTACATCATTTTTCTGGTTTACATTTACAACACTTTTCAAGTTAACTTTTCTTTGTAGTTTTAATATGAAGTTCAATTGCACTTATATTGGACATTTGCATGCTACTTTATTGTATTTTGATTGTCTAGAACATTATTGTTGAAATATGTTAAAAAATACATGTAATTCGGGTAATTTGTGATGCATAGTTTCATGATAAAACACAGATTTGTTTTATAACAATAAATGATGATATAGTAGATATATGATAATAAATTGATTTTTTATATATGACAATAAATATGAAAAAAAATGACAGTTATTGATTTTTATCCAAAATGAATTCTGAAATGGAACATCTAATTGTCAGGCTAACTTCTACAGGAGTGTTTGAAGATGGATCAAGACTAATTGAAATCTCAGACAAACGTCCAGTTTTTGCATTTTATGATA
>MJUU01037788.1:6672-27090 GCA_002080025.1 Modiolus philippinarum
CCTTTTTGGAATCATTTTGAAATTTTTTTCATATTTTTACGGACTTTTGAACATAGTCATTTTTATTGACATTTTCAACAAAGGGTACCTATTTTATGAAATCCACTCCTCCTACAGTTTTTATATCTGACCTTTGAAACTTCACAGAATGTTTCTATATAGTTTGAAGATGTGCATCTGACTTGGAATAATTTTGATATTTTTTTTATATTTTTCCAGACCTTTTAACTTAGTCATTTTTTATCAATATTTTCAACATATTCAATACACAGACCCATTATATATTTAAAACCAACCCGGCCATTTGAGTCTTTGACCCATTTTTTAAATAAGGTAAAGAAAAGTATTTCATTTTTCTTGAAATAGAGTCCAGAAACTTCTTTAGAGAAATAATTCAGAGGAATGTTATTGTACAAATACTATGTAAAATTTAGAAAAATTGATAACTGAAAATAGCTGACCTCCTATGAAAGACCACCTGTCTTGAAAGACCACTTTTTCCTGGCCCAAGGGGCGGTGTTTCAAGACAGGTTTTACTGTACAACTTCTAATTTAGCAACTTAGTTTTGACACTTGGCTTTGTAGCATTTTTCTCAGCATTTGAAAATGGAACAAATGTGAAATTTTGTCACAAGCCTTGTATGAGGGGGATAAAGGGGGTCCTATACTGATCTCCCATCATTAAAATGAGCAACTCCTTAAATCCAAGACATATTTTGTGGAAGATCCTGATCCTGGAAATTTGTTAGAAAAATTTATATTTTGAATGTTAAAAATGTTAAAAATGTATAATTTCAAGGTATATATGAAGTGTAAATGAATCCCCTTATTGTATGTTCAATTCTGATTTATGTACAATCATTTATAATATAAATTTTGAGAAACCAAATCAATTTTTGCCAATCCCTTTAAATTTATGAAAAAAAAATACTGATTTTCCAGGTCTTAAGATGTTTCTTTTCCATGTCCCAGTGGCATTTTCCTCCCAAATTCCCAGCTTTAGTTTTTCGTAGTTTGATATTAAATACTTAAGGATGGTTATTTGACCATCTATTTTAAGCATGGTAAAGATTGCTGATAGAGAGCCTCTTGTTAAATGAATTTTTTTTGATGACCAGAATAAAAGTCTGTTTCACTTCCTTTAGATAATGGAAATTCTATTCTGCTAACTTTAATATTGCATATTTCGGCACCGGATTTTGCATAGTTGTGTAAAAATATTATACACTTCTGGAACCACTTTTAATTTGATGATTTCCAATAAATGGTTAAAGAAAAAACACTTTTTAAAAATGCTCCATGCTTTTAAATGGATGATATTTTCTGCGCACAATTATCGACTAGATTGGACCATTCTGAAATAGGTATGGGCAGGTATATCTTTAAATCAGATGATAAACAAGTCTCACTTTGGCTTTTACCATGTGCTTTGACCCCATTTTGATATAAGAAAAACATACCCGTAAATGAGATAATAATTATACATGTAATTGAAATATGCATGCATTAAACCCAAAAGAAATATTTGAAATAAATTGTTAATGTACTGCAAATTTCTATTCGTTGTTTACAAACAAAAAGTCTGTGGATGATAATTCTTAACCCCGAACGAGTACACCTTGCTGTTATTAGGTAGTTCAACTCGGGTCATCTAATTCATCAAGTTACTTGGTCGCCCTTAAAATAGAACAATCCAACACTTAGTAATTTTCACCTGTTTGAAAAAAATTGTGAAAATGCACATGAGTGCAGACTTTTGTGCATGTCATAAACGGCGAATTCAACATTTTTCAGTTATGTATGATGATTCTTGATATACATACAAAATATGATACAGATAAGTGTAAAAATAAAGCTGAAATCGTAAGATTTCCATTATCTAAAGGAAGTGAAACCGACTTTAAGGTTATTGTTTTATCATACAGACTTTGGCTGTACATATTTAAAAGTAGAATTTAAGGTATATTTATGAATTAAATTTAGTGTTAATCCATTAGGACATTAACTTAATAAGAATGTTGACAGCCTAAACTTTAACTTTACTACCCATGGTGCGATAATGGAAAATATTTCACCATTAGTTATTCTACTGGTAATTTTTTACATCTTCCACAGCTATCTTCATTATATTTCACTACCTTTGATTACAGGTGTGTTTATGAGAGAATCTAAAGAAGTATTTGACTTTATAAGTAAACTAATAGCTCAGGCAAAAAGAAAAGGTAGGTTATATATATATATACTTGTGAAATTGTACATTTCATTGTGTAAGACATTCATAAGGAATTTTGAGCATGTACAAAATATTATGGAAAAGTTTTGCGAAGGAAAATCTCTAATTCAAATATACATGCCTTTAAGTGATTTATTGCGAAATATATTCAGCCTGTTTTTTGTGCTGTTTAGGCAGCACTTTACTATTTCATTGTCTCCAGACGAAATAAGCAGCCAGATGTACCTCACAAATACGCATAACATAGTTCATGTCTGGGTGTCAAGAATTACAGATAGCGAGAAACTACTGCACACATTCCAGATATTTTATTTAAAAATGCTCAAATGGAAAGTATGTGTAGTTCAAACAAAGATACAGCGTGAAAATGTAGCTTAATTTGACACTCGCCATTCGCGATTCGGTTTATTCATGAAAAATTCCCGTGATGCACTGTAATCTTTTACAATTTTTCATGAATGGAAACATAGTAGATTCTTCTATCGCTGTGGACTTGTTGCTATTTATTCATAACTGCTAACTTTGATGATTTAGGCATGTTTTTGGCAATTTTGATGTTTTTTGACGATTTCACGATCGTGAAACGAAAATTCGGGGAAAACCCCGATTTTTAAGAAATTCACACGAAAAAATGTTTGTTTACATAATTTGGCTGTTGAAAGGGAGATAATCCAAATTCTCGATATTAGCCAATCAAAATCATTGCAACCACTTGACATATTGTATATTGGTGTATCTAGATGAGATAATTAACCCTTTCCCAACTGTAGCAAATGTGGCCGTTTCCATATTTTCATTTCTTTGCAAATTTATGCAAATTATATGCAAATGAAGGGATGCTGGATAAAGTTAATGCTACCATCATTCAAGTATGCCGATCTGGGGGAGGACGGCATGGGAAGAAAATTAGGGGTGGGGTTGAGGGGGAGGGTGGTGGGCAAACGCCCACCCTTGCCGAAAATCGGTGTTTTTTTCGTGTTTTTATGGAACAAAAGTCAACCTTAATAGCCGGAAGTGTTGTCAAATATGTATTTCATTGCTTTTCTAGGTAGACCTATTTCACCTGCCTTTTGTCTAAATCAGTGACTTTCATTGGTCGGCAAATACAATTTATAGAGAAATATATGGAAAACCAGCAGTGACAAAATTCCTTGATTTCTATATTTTCCGATTTGCCGAGCCTGAATTTCTTCCTGGTTGCAAAATCTCCTTCAGCTAAAGTGTTTATGTGCTTCTGGATCATTTTTCTCTATAATACAGCACAAAAATTGAAATTCCAAACTCTTTCTCCCATTTGAAATAATCCTCAATGTTACCAACCCCCCTTAAATTTCAGGCAAATTTCTGTGTTTGGTAGGTGAGACGATCACAAACGGCTATAATTACCAAAAATGACGCATTAAAATTAACTGCTAATATCAGTTGTGAACTATTGCTATTAGGCTATGGAAAGAACACAAAAGGTTTAGAATCGAGATGTATGGAGGGCTGTGGTGGACATAAATACATGCACAGTTAGCATGACGAGATAAGTCGTCACCGGTAGGGAAAGTGTTAAAGCTTTTGGACTTAAATTTGTTTTTAATATCAAATTTCACATCTTTTTTTATTTGAAAAATAACTGCCTAAACAGCACTCAAGCATTCAGTGCTTTGATTGGCTAGTTTTTTTGTTTTTAAATTTCCATACATTTAACAAACTGATCTAATATATTAAGTATATGTATGAATAAACTAATTTTATTATTTAACTGTTGTTTTCAAATACACATATTCATTTGTTTTAAAGTCCACACACAATTCACAATGTCAGACATTAAAGTCATATTCTAGTATTCTTTGGAAATAGTTTGCTTTATAACATAAGGGCTTTTCCATTAAAATACATGTACCAGGGTCGGAAGGCAATTTTCTAGTACCCCCACAACCTAGGGTAATGGACAAATATATTAGTATAGCAGTAAGATACAAAATCTACAAGAACCCCCCAGGAATTTTCATTTTCTGCCTTCCGACCCTGGTACATCCTTTTTAATGGAATAGCCCTAAAGTGCATTTAATCTTCAAATTCTTCTTGGCATTATGTTTTACATTGTAGCCTCTGGGGTATCATTAGATCTGATCTACAAATCTCTGAACAGGACCATATTATATCAGCTGTCTCGACCTCTTTCTAATGTGGCCTCATCGACAGGAGTGTTAGATGCTTTACATAAATTAACCAGTAATAGAAGTTTAGTGTTTGGACCCAACAATTATGATACAGAATTCCTTGTCTGTCTTTGTTATTGTCTGTTACAACTTACAGATGACCCAGAGAGAGGGTAGGTATTTAATGTTGGATTACAAAAGCCTTTTTTTTCCCTTTGTTTGAGCATGCTTTTAATTAGTAAAAAAATTAACATGTTTGAAATAAATTCTTTTGTTTTTAGTTCTGAATATTATTGTAGCAGTTTTTGCAATTACCCTTTGACCTGCATGTTCTGTTTTGCTAGACATCCCATGCCTGAAACATGTGCAACAAAGTTGCAAATTTGTAGCAGTGCCAGACTTAGTTTGTCAGCTAGATAGATTTTGTACCTGATAGCTTTTCAGAACTCATTGAGGCTGTTTTTGATCCTAGAATATTCAAGGAATATTCAACACCCTTGGTTCCACTCTTAAACAACTTAAGTGAAAGATTCTGAAAGGAGACATAAAAAAATGTATGGTTTTAATATTAAGCATATTTTATGGGGAAAGTCCTAGGCCTGGTCTGTTCATGTTCATGTTTTAGTAGTATATGACAAATCATTATAAGATTTTAATGTTTCTAAACATGAAGAAGGTCATATGGCTTCTGACTTAAATGATATCTGATTTGGGTCATATTTTGTTATCCCCTCGCCCAACGAAGTTGATGAGGGGATATAGCGTTTCGCCCGTTCGTCCATTTGTCTGTCCGTTCAGACTTAAGACCATATATCATTTGAATAACAAGTCATAGATGGATGAATGGTACTTGAGGCTGATATATAGAATAGGTGCATTTGACCTACATTTCATGCATGAGTGACTTAGGTTGAAGTTTTTGTAAGAGTCTAGATCTAGGATGCTACAATTCGTAAAGGAATAATATTTTGTATGTAGATGCGTCTTGTAAAGTTACAAAGCTCCAGAAAAGAAATTAGGTCACTTTGACCTACATTTCATGCTTGAGTGAATTAGGTTAAAGGTTTTGTTACAGTCTTGATCTTAGATACTACAACTTATAAAAGATCAATCTTTCATCAGTAGATGCATATGCTGTAGGTATTATGCTACTGATTGAAATAATGACACTACATTTCTTGCATGACTGGCTCAGATTTAAGTAACAATCCAGATCTTGAATGGTACAACTTTGTGGAGTGCTTATAATACTAGACAAACAATCCGGCGAGGGGATAAGCTGTCGTTTCCTACTGCCCCTTCTCTTGTTCAGGGTTGCCACACATCCTGGAAACTGGAAAAACCCTTGAATTCCATTTTGGTGTTCAAGGGCCTGGAAAAGACATTGAATTTTAAAATATTTGGAAATATCCTTAAAAAAACCCTGGAATTTATCGATATGCAGTATATAAGCAAAGTCTGCAAAATATTTATTGCAACCTGGAATTTTGTCGACTATTTTGGCCCTTGAAAATAACTAGAACATCCTTGAAAAGTCCTGGAAATATCCTTGAATTTTGAGACATCAAAATAGTGGCAACCCTGCTTGTTTATAATGAGTATATCATTGCAGTGCTCTTATATAAAAAAATTTAAGTGAGGCCATTAGAAATTAGTGTATTGATTAACATGCCTTTCCTCCCTTCTGTTGAGGGTACTTATTGCTCTTTAATTGCTATAAAAAAAAATAACCTCCTCTTTTGGGTAACAGGTTGTCACATCACTATTTCAAGCAATAAAAAGCAAAAGATCATTGAATGCCATCATAAAATGTTCTATATAATGTGAGAATTTGTTTTATTTCCTATTTAGTTTATTGTAAGTATTTTGAGCATTTTATCTGTAGTTTTACATTAGTAATCAGTAGATTTGCCTGCTTTTTATAGCTTATGTAAATCATAATTTGCTGTGATTTAGTGTAAGAGTATATAAGGCCATTACAGAAAATCCAAGAGAGGAAGAAAATCTAGGATATTTTTATTACATCCCAACATATATTTATAAGTCATTTTAATTTACAAATGCATTCCTCTGAATTTTATTTTAGTATATGTATATAGGTTCATGAAGATATTATATATATAACTATGTCATCAAAAATGTATTTACCTATATCTGTATAAATATTGTTCTTCCATCTTTATACCAGATTGGTTGTACATCAAGGGAGATAATAAAAATGATTTCTCTACTAGTCTTATAGCTTAAAAACTTGTTATAGTATTTAAATTCACCAGTATATGATTTAGCTAATCACAATAATGGAAAAACTTACATCACAAGGGACAAGTAATCATGATTTAGTCTGATGTCACATTAGGACAGAGATTTTGGGAAGTAGGGCAGACAGACTAACGAGATATCATCAATTGTTGTCTAATTGTAATTTTCAATTTACTGGACATTTCTACACTTTGGTGTATTATTGGGTATTAAATTTTATTTGAGCTGTTCCCTAATTAATTACAATTCATTATTAAATTTTTTGAATTCATGGCTATGGTCACTGGTTTTTAGCCCTTGAAAGTTGAAAATTTCTTATTTTATGCATCATTGTAGCCTGCTACTGTAGCAAACATGGCTTAAGGAGGTTCGCTCCTCATGTTTTGGGAGTTCTGTCAGATTTTCGGAATCCTCAGATTTTATCCATTTAAAAGCATTAGAATTTTTTGCCCATTGACCCCCTGATTTTTATGCCCCCACCGATAGGCGGTCGGGGGCATTAAGGTTACCCTGATCCGTACATCCATCTTTTTGGTTTCCGGATGATAACTTGAGTATCCTGCATCGGATCAAAACCAAACTTGGTCACATGCTTAATATCACCCAAGACAGAACCCTATTGATTTCCAGGTTGGTACCCCCAAGGTCAAGGTCACAGTTGCTAAAAATAGACTAAAATTTCAATAAAATTTTGGTTTCCGGATGATAACTTGAGTATACTACATNTCATCTAAATAACTGGATAATTTGGATGATGATACCCTAGGAAACTAACAGTCCACCATTAAAAAATTGAAATAACAAAATACTGAAATTGTAGTTGTCAATTTTAGTTCTGCAATTGGCCATTTCTTCATTTTGTATCTTTTTATGGAAAATCGAAAAGTCCCCATTTCCTCTAGCTTCAGAGGATCCAAAGATGGAACCAACAGTTCCAATACTACCATTATAATGAGACATCATACATATTTAATGGCATAAAATTCACGTGGAAGACAGTGTTTACTAACTTTGTTTTTTATTGATTTATTAATAACAATTACTGCTTTATTATAAGGAGTTAGAATATTATATAATTTGATTTTATTTTGTTTGACCAATAACATTTTGCTGATACTACAGGGATATTGTCTCTAAATGTTTCATCTATGATGTCAGTGATCATATAAGTAATTTATCATATGCTATAATTCAGTAATTATATTTTATGTATGTGGTATATTGAATTCTTCATACATTCTGAAGAATGTCTATTTTTCTCAGTCATGTTTAAAAGGCAATTAAATTTGTTCTATGTACAATGACTTTTCCTCTGTAATTTATGACAACAGTGTAAATATTACAAAAATTTCTGTTGAAACAATTCTGACAGTTATTGTTTCAACAGAAATTTTTGTAATATTTACACTGTTGTCATAAATTACAGAGGAAAAGTCATTGTACATAGAACAAATTTAATTGCCTTTTTAAACATGACTGAGAAAAATAGATATTTGAAAAATTGCTGCCAAAATATTTATAATAATTACTTTGTAACATATAAATTCTTCTAAATTTATACATTTTAAGAATTTTTAGCAGGGACAGTCATTGCAAGTGTTTAATGGGACTATTTCCGTTAAACCAGATTTTAAGTTGGACAATTCATCCCAAGTTTGGAGTGATGCCATTCAACTGAAGTTTTAAGTTGGGTCACTCATGTCAGATGTTAAGTGGAATCATTTTAAAGCAGTATCATTCATACGGTATCAAGTTTGAAGAAAAAACAAGTCTTCTTGAATTTTCAACAGAAGCATTCAATTCATGTTTCCAGCAAAAGCATTATATCTCAATTTTCTTACAGGTCAAGTGATTTACTTGGAGGTCAAGCAATGAAAACTACCTGGCATGTGAACTTGGAAGACACAGATGCTTATGAACATACACTTCGCGGGACAGGAGTGCCTGAAGGTCATCTACTGGTGTCTAAAGCTTCTAAAAGAGTCTGGGAAGAACTGTATGCACATAAGAAACCAGTAAGTTTCTCAACAGAAATAATACTGTTCATGATATACTCAATGTTGAAGGCCAGCTCATTGTTTAAGGCCTCATGGTGACTTCAAGAAAAGAACAACAATAAAAGCATTTTTCCATTGCTTGGTTTCACCATGTATTTGTAGAGATTTTGTCTCATGTGCATTTACTTCATATCCTTTCATTGTTAGTCAAAGATCTTTCTTGGAACCCACCCCCTTTCTGAAAAAAAAAATCTTGATTTATTGTGGACAATTCAGGGAAAAATTTACAAAAGTGGCAAAAAAGTAATCTAGAACACCATGGATCTGGTGATGCCATAGTCTGTCATTCCATCATTCTACAACAGACAGTTTTGTTGATTTGGTTTAAATACTCCATCGTGATTCATCAATTATTGCCAGTTGGATTAAATTTTGCATTTTTTAACCCTGCTTAAGGAATTGACTTGATATTTTGGTATGTGAGTTTACCTTAATGAGTTGCAGATGGAGTTTTTTTTTTGTCTATTGTTGTAGGAATTATTGGCCTTTAGTCTATAATTTCTTGTAATACGGTATTCATGTTTTTTAGAACAATTGAGGTATTAACTTGATGTTTGGTATGTGAGTTTTAGAGCAGATTTAGTCCTGCATGTACCAAGCAACTTTGCAATTTTAGTTGGAAAGTTTGATAAAAAGTTTGGTTGAATAGTAAAGGAATTTATTATACTTTATGTAAATTTCTTTCATTGACCGGTTATTTCATTGGATAACCGGCATTTGTTAATTTTCAGTAACGTCTCATTAGCCACGCCCATCCTTAGCAACATGTGTTTATGTCGAAATTTACACCCGCTTCGATTGATGACGTCATCGATGTATACAGATTCTTATTTTCTCGTCTTTTTTGTTGTTGACAACAATAATTAAAGCTATTTTAGTTATAAATGTATTTAGTAGTAAAATAAAAGGGACCTAATCATATGAAAAAGGACCTTGTCACAAATTTAATTGCAGTTAAAAGCGATTTTGGCACAGTTCGATACAGTAGTAAAACAATACTGACTATTTGTTTATGTGTTTTTGATGTTGCATAAAAAAACATATTATTATTATTATTATTTTCAAACGTAACGTACATCGAGGACATATTGTATACATGAAGCATTCAGTATAATAAAAATCATAACATCCTTGGATGAAGGTGTTAGTTCGATTAACACACTCGGTGAAAAATTATCACCCTCGACATTGTCTCGGGTGATAATTTTTAGCTCACCTCACGAAGTGAGGGGGACTTATGTGATACCCCTAGCATCCACGTCGGCGTCCGCATCCGGTTAGGAAGAATGGTTAAGGTCCATTCCTGCTTACTGACATGCCCCACATCAACTATATTGGTGTGCCTGATGCACTTTGGGATGACGACTGGAATGCATGCTTCGGATGCTGTCTCTGACCTACATTTTACACATGAGCGACTTGGTTAGGTAGAATGGTTAAAGTCCATTCCCGCTTACTGGCATGGCCCACATCAACCATATTGGTATGTATGATGCATTTTGGGATGACAACAACAATACATGCTTCGGATGCTGTCTCTGACCATCATTTTATGCATGAGCGACTTGGTTAGGTAGAATGGTTAAAGTCCATTCCAACTTACTGACATGGCCCACATCAACCATATTGGTATCTATGATGCATTTTGGGATGACAACAACAATGCATGCTTAAGATGCTGTCTCTGACCTACATTTTACGCATGAGAGACCTGGTAAGGTAGAATGGTTAAAGTCCATTTCCACTTACTGACATGGCTCACATCAACCATATTGGTATGCATGATGCAGTTTGGGATGATAACAATAATGCATGCTTCGGATGCTGTCACTGACCTACATTTACGCATGAGTGACTTGGTTAGGTAGAATGGTTAAAGTCCATTCCTGCTTACTGACATGGCCCACATCAACCACATTGGTATCTATGATGCATTTTTGGATGACAACAACAATTCATGCTTCGGATGCTGTCTCTGACCTACATTTTACGCATGAGGGACTTGGTTTGGTAGAATGGTTAAAGTCCATTCCTGCTTACTGACATGGCCCACATCAACCATATTGGTATCTATGATGCATTTTGGGATGACAACAACAATGCATCCTTAGGATGCTGTCTCTGACCTACATTTTATGCATGAGCGACTTGGTTAGGTAGAATGGTTAAAGTGCATTCCCGCTTACTGACATGTCCCTCAGCAACCATATCAGTATGTATGATGCAATTTGGGATGACAACAACAATGAATGCTTCGGATGCAGACTGTAAACTATAATTTATGCATGACTGAATCTGTTAAAAAGAATGATTATAGTCCATTCCTGTTAACTGACATGTGCAACATGTGACAATGCTGCACAATGAGGTGAGCTTAGCAGGCTGTGGCTGCTTTCTATGTTTACCTCGTGTGTTAATCTACCCTAATACCTTCATCCAAGGGCATTATGTTTATAATAGTCCATTCCAAAGTAATGCAATACATTTTTAAGCTGATAAGCTTTCAAAAAAATGTACATCAAAGTTTTTTACCTTTAACAACTTTGAAATTTTAAACAAAACTATAAAATTACTAATAACATTCAGTAAAATTCATTTGAAGCATACAATCCTTCTTCATTCAAGTCCAATCTACCTTAATATTACATGTACTTGGAAATAGACTATTGTATCTCTGTTTTTTAACTCTAGCCTTATTAAGTTAGCTAGTAATTTTGCAAAGTTTGGAGATACATGTTTAATTAGAACTGCAGTAACAATGACAGATTGGTGGGTTACAAATTGTAGTAATATGTATTATGTATTTTCTTATTATCTAGGGCCTTGAAGAAGTATTTAAGACACAGTTGAATAATATAGACTCGACCAGTACAGATTTTACCTCTCCAGATTTAAATACTGTCAGGTATGCTGTAGTATATAAATACTACCAAAAGTTCACAACAGTAGGAAACCAAACAAAAAGTCCCATTGAAATCTTATCAAAAATTTTAAAAAATTAGGTAATCTACACATATACAATTTTGTCCCTGTTAGGCCATCATAGCTGGGAAAGAAAAATCTTTTGGTTAAGTACTATGTTAATTCTTCATTAGGATTTTTGACAACTCATTTTATTTCCCAGCTATGAAGGACCCAACAGGGACAAGATCTTGGTTTAAACACATAGCCCTTAAAGAAAGAGTTGTTTATCTTTTCCTGGATTGGAACTCTCCTGTCAAGTGGAGGTAACGAACACCCGTGAGTTTCGGTTATCATCACTCGTATGGTCAGATGACATGGTATCATTCAATGTAGCAAGTGAAAATGTTATTAAACATATACAAAATAAAAGTTATCTTTTAAATTCTATAAACAGAAATTTGAAATAACAAAATTAGGAAAATAATGAGGAGTATAACTAGTAAGCAGGCACTCACAGATGCCTTGTTACGTTATACATTTTGAGAATTCATCACCTGCTTTATAACTAATCTGGGCAATAAAAAAAATTCTTTCTAAATCTTGCTTTATATCATGATTTGAAATAAAACTTGTAATTGCAGAATTATTTTTGATTGTAGAATCCACTTTTCTGAAATTGTGTTTTGCTTAATCTAATTCTGGTTCATTTATGTTAAAATTGATTGATGATTTTGAGTTAAGTTTCCCCTAGTTTAGAATTTTTGTTAAAAATCATATTACATGTATGTTTTGAATTATTCAAGATTACCTGTGAGATAAAATTCATTTATTGATGATTGTTTTTAGATGAAAGTGTAGGTTTATGTATATATATTATTTATGATATATTTTCTAGATAAAAGTCAGATTTGTACAATTATATTTTGTAGGGGACTTATACAGGAATCTGCATCCAAGGTTTGGGTACAGTATGTGGAGAGTGAGAGGAAATGTAATGTCTCCTATACTGACAGGATACCAGCTCAGATACAATCTGTAAGTTATTTTTTATACCTGCCATACTGAGTGGCAAGGTATTATGTGATACCATCAGTCGTATTTCCATCCATCCATGTGTTCTTCAAGGTTTCTGATTGATAAATTGTGAATTTAATAACATATTGATTTCAAACTTGGTTGTTTGCCACAAATAAGTGGCCAAGTTCAAATTTAGGTTCAAAGATCCAAGGCGTTCTGTTGTAAGGCCCCTTGAAACTTTGAAATTTTGTGAAACATGGCTCGATATCATGTAATGCACCATTACTAGTTCTTATCCTTTTTTATGCTAATTAAACACGACCTTTATATAGAGGTTAATTTTTGTTTGGTAGTGAAATGAAATTCACTACATATGTTAATACAATGTATGTACAATGTACAAACATTGTATTGTTATGTCATGTTTGTAATGGTTTGCTTTAAATGAAAAGATTTTTTTTTGGTTAACAATTTTAAAACCCTTGAAGTGTAATTGCTAATTATTGTGTTGCCTGCGCTCACGCAGTGGCGACATATAGGGATCACTATCCATCGTCTTGCATCAGCAATGTCGTTGTCGACATCATTAAAATTTGTGTCACATTTTTCTCAGGAACTATGTATCGTAGCCTTTTGCAATTTGGTATGGAATGTCAGTATGGGGACCTATACCGTGTAACAGAGTTTCGGATCTCTCGCATGCCCACTTCCTGTTTGACAGAACTTAGAAATTTTTTTTGTGTCTTGAAAATTTCTGTCACGTTTTTCTCAGGAACCATGTATCCGAGTCTTCTGCAATTTGGCATGCAGTATAAGTATGGTAGCCTATACTGTGTAATAGAGTCTGAGATCTGTCGCATGCCCACTTCCTGTTTGACGGAACATAGAATATTCTTTCTTGTTATCAGACCTTTAATTCTACCATAACAATTTTTTGACAATTGGAGTCACAAAAATATTTTTTGACGATCGGAGTCACAAAAAATTTCTGTCACATTTTTCTCAGGAACCATGTATCCGAGCCCTATGCAATTTGGCATAGAGTATCAGTATGGAGACCTGTACCGTGTGATAGAGTTTCGGATTTCTCGTATGCCCAATTCCTGTTTGACAGAACATAAAATATTTTTTGCTGATTAAAGTCACAAAAAATTTCTGTCTGATTTTTCTCAGGAACTATGTAACGTAAAAAGCCATGTATTATCCGCATTTGTGTATAATCTGCAGGCTCTTTTTATGCCCCCGTGAAACGAAGTTTCGGGGGGCATATACTTTTTGGTCTGTCTGTTTGTCTGTTTGTCCACAAAAAACTTTAACATTGGGTATATCTTTTTAATGGTAAATGATAGGCCTTTCATATTTTGCATGTGTATTCCTTGTGGCAAGACCTTTCAAATGATACCAAAATTTTGGACAACGTGACCTTGATCTTGACATGTGATGGACTTTTTGAAAAAAAAAATAATAAACTTTAACATTGGGTATATCTTTTGAATGGTATGTGATATGGCTTTCATATTTTGCATGTGCATTCCTTGTGGCAAGACCTTTTAATTGGTACCAGAATAGTTGACCTTGTGACCTTGACCTTGGCCTGTGAACAACTGCATAAAAACTTTAACATTGAGAATATCTTTTGAATGGTAAGTGATAGTTCTTTCATACTTTGCATGTGTATTCCTTGTGGAGAGACCTTTCAGTTGGTACCAGAATATTTGACCTTGTGACCTTGACCTTGGCATGTGACTGTCTGGTAAAATTTCACCAAAAAATGAAATTATACTTTGTTTTATTTTATATATATATATAGAAATTAAACTCATTTATTCAAAAGTTTCTTGATATCTATAGAATTTTTTTTTATAAAAAAGATTTTTTAAATCATTCAGCATATTTTCTTCATTTATTCACTTTCGTTTTACAGGTATTTATATATGTATTATATATATCAATGATGAGGGATGTTACTAAAAATATCTGTTATTTCATTTTTTCTCTTCGTGTATTCCTCCACCTTTGGGGAACCAGTATTGATGATCCCTGGTGTAATCAAAGTACTGATAACACTGATAAACAGAGCACAATGAGTTGGCTGTAAATGTTCCAAAAAGGAGGGGGGTGAAAATTGTTTTCTTAATAATGCTTGGATAATGATTGCCACTTAATCCTATAATTTTGCATCTTTAGCATGTTAATTGTTGTCAGAGGCAATATGATACAAATAGCTTATTGTCACAAAATCAACACTTTACGGATTACATGGTTTGTTGACAGTAATGGCGGCTAAAAAATATTTGTGTTCTGACATCAAAATAGCATTTTTTGGAGGAAAGACCCATTTTTGTCTCGCCAGCGACAAAAGTGGCTGAAAGCGAGACATAGGTATTACTTTCCGGCGGCAGCAGCCACGGCGGCGTTGTAAACTTTGTCTTAAACCTTAATAACTTTTTAACTGTAATGGATGCACAGATCATCTTTGGTCCATAGATGTCTCAGGTTACGAGCTTTCCAGCATCACATGTTTCAGATGACCTTGACCTAGTCTTCATGGTTCAATGACTCCATGAAAATTGCAACATAGTTTCACATTCAAGTCCTTTTCTCTGTATTTGTAATGCATAGATCCATTATATTTAGTGTATTGATGCATCTTAGTTGGTACATGCCAGTCTGCCACTTGTCAAGTGACTTTGACCTCATTGGCACGGTTCAGTGACTTTGTAAATATTGCGACATAGTTTTACATTCAAGTCAATTTCTGAGCCATTGTAATGTGTAGAGATACCATATTTGGTGTAATGCTTCATTTTAATGAGTACATGCCAGTCTGACAACTGTCATGTTACCTTGACCTCAATTTCATGGTTCAGTGACTTTGTTATTATTTTTACATTTATGTCCAATTCTCAGCTATTAAAGATCCTAGACTATTCAAATTAGGTTTATTGTTACATACTAATGGGTAGATGCCAGTCTGACACTTGTCAAGTAACCTTGACCTTAATTTAATGGTCCAGTGACTTTGATAATTTTTTACATTGATGTCCATTTGTCAGCAGTTAAAGAACCTAGCTTCTTTATATTAGGCTTATTGTTACATAGTAATGGGTATATGCCAGTCTGACACTTTTCAAGTAACCTTGACCTTAATTTCATGGTCCAATGACTTTGTAATCATTTTTTACATTTATGTTCATTTCTCAGCTATTAAAGATCCTAGACTATTTGTATTAGGTTTATTGTTAAATATTAATGGATAGATGCCAGTCTCACACTTGTCAAGTAACTTTGACCTTAATTTCATGGTCCAGTGACTTTGTTGAAATTTTTACATTGATGTCCATTTCTCAGCAATTAAAGAACCTAGACTCTCTATATTAGGTTTATTGTTACATATTAAAGGATAAATGCCAGTCTGACACCTGTCAAGTAACCTTGACCTTAATTTTATTGTCCAGTGACTTTGATTATTTTTTACATCGATGTCCACTTCTCAGTAATTTAAGATCCTAGACTCTCTATATTAGGTTTATTGTTACGTATGAATTGGTATATGCCTGTCTGACACCTGTCAAGTAACCTTGACCTTAATTTCATGGTCCAGTGACTTTGTTAAATTTTTACATTGATGTCCATTTTTCAGCAATTAAAAAACCTAGACTCTCCATATTAAGTTTATCTTAAAGTTGAATCGGGCATTAATTTTCTTGACCTATTGTATTAAGTTCATCAAGTGTAAACGATAATGTTTATTTACTGGCGAGACGTTTCTGTGTCTACACTTGTTTAAAACTGTAAGGCACTTTGCAATTCAAACCAACATATTTAATTAGATCCACAATGTTAAGAATAGTCTGTTTGGTTTGAACAGGGACTAACAATAGATCTTCGGGGATTTTGGCTAAATCCTCAAGTCATATAGGGTTGTATAATCCGCATCCCAGACCCCTAAATCCTTTTAAGGGTAAAAATGTGTGGATAATACATGCCTTTCTACAGTATCCAAACCTTCTGTAATTCAGTATGTAGTATCAGTATGGAGACCTTTACAATGTAATAGAGTTTGGGATCTCTCACGTACCTACTTCCTGTTTGACAGAACTTAGAATATTATTTGTTATTACGCAGGCGACACATGTCTTCCCTGGAAGACTTACTTTAAGGAAATATTTGAAGGTAAAAGATATTGATACGTAAAATTTCTGTTTCTTTCCTAAGTTATTGTTTTCCTCTGCCTGTTACAGAGAATTTATGTTAATTTGGACCAAAAAATGTGCCCTCTGCCCGCGTTGTACAGTGCCTGTTTTAAAAAGGGTATTAATATAGGAAATCGCATTTGGGATCCATAGACTGTCGTTATGAACATATGCCTGCTTTATAGAGGTACCTGTTAATACAGGTTTGACTGTATTGTATAGATGGTTAATAAGTACAAGAGAAAAATTTTTATAATAAGGCACAGAAGAATTTTGAATTAATGTTGTATTGGTGGTGGGTACCGAAAAGTTTTACATTCCAAACTTCCCTTAGGTTTAGTAATGGAGTAGCTCTGACTGCATTATACAGCACAGTATTGATTCATGTAGGAAATTAAAGAAAAACTTGATAAACTTTGTTAATTTCAGAATTAGCGATATAAAATTTATCATTTCTACAGTTACAAAATGTTAATATAAAAGTTATTTGAAGAAGCAAACTGGACAATAGAAATAGGACAATCAAAATATGATAGATTCTGCATATGACAGAAGTAAGGCGAGATTATAGAGAACAAAATGTTTATCTCTTGGCAGTAATTTACTGTTTTTGTTTTTAATAGAAAATTGCCAAGATGGGGAGTGCTGTATGGAAATTTTCAGTACGTAAGAAGGGAAAAGATCTGCCATTAAAATCTTCACCATCATCCAATGTACATATGACAGTAAGTAGAATGGTGCATACAATGTAGAGGGATAACAAATAATCTTTTAACTTTAGTTTCTTTAATTTTAGGGAGATAATTTACTGTTGTAATGGATATATATTATAAGTAATTAAATTTGAATAGAATTATTCAATCACTTTATAATATGAAAATAGCTTGCTTTAAAGGATACTCAAGGTATAGAAATTCTAATTCATGATTGGGTAAAACTATAACAGGAATTCTCATTGATTTCAGTTTAAATCATGTATGCCCAAGTTTGCATTTTGTATTTCTTCTTTTGACACTGATGTTTACTGAACATTGTTTTCAATTTTAATAATTTAAAAAAGTTTGAAACTCTGTTGTATCTGCTCATTTAAAATCATGAACATCTTTCCTTTTTTGGACACGATCCATTGATTCCTTTTTGAAAATTTCATAATATACATTGATAGAAGTACTTGGATAATTTTTCATGACATTCTTGCCATTTTACGTCCATATGTTCAGCAAAAAAAAAATTCATAGGTTTTTGCAGACTTGCCATCCCTAACGATTTTTAGCTCAAGGCTTACTATTTTCAGAGTCATCTTATGCCTATAATTGGTTTGTTTATGTCACTCTTAAAATCTGCATATACATACATTTTAGGATTATATATCATGGACACTGACACACATGGCAGTAGTTAGAGATTTAGTACAGTTACAGTACCAACAGTACTTACAGGTAGATTATCTTATGGAAGTTTTTATATCACTACAGAATCTTAAATAGTGCCTAAAGAAAAGTTTCTTCGAAAATTATGTTAGTTTCTTGCATTTGTAAATTTTAAAAAAATGTGGCATGGCAAATTATTTCAATGAAAGGTGTGCAATAATTACTGCATAAGATTTAAGATTTCTGAACTTTGAAAACCAAAAAAGTTGCTTTTGTCTCAGCTAAGCCTGATGAAGTAAAGAACAAGAAAAGTTGCCTTTTGTATGACTTAAACCTGATGAAGTAAGGATAAAATGAGCAGTCCCATTATGCAAGTGAAAACACTGCAAGTTAAATGTAGTATAGTCAGACTTTAATGGCATGAACATCCAAGGGACAGATGAAAACAGTTCGAGCTATCAAGGTTGATTTTTGTTTAAACTTGATCAAGTTCAGAATAAAAAGGGTTTGAGACATCCATGGTGTTAAAGCTACTGCATTTTGAACCATCAAAGTTCAACTGTAAAGCTGAGATGATGAATTCAGTAGTTAGAGTTTAATGCCCAGTGAGCACTATTTCAGCTATATCAGGAAAAATTAAATAATCTAAATGAAAAAAGAAATAATGTTTGGCAACTTAGACCTGTTATCCTCTCTTTATTGGTTCTCTTTGTAGATAAATTTAGCTAAGTTTAAAAAGGATAAAAGAGAATCCCAACAAAATAAACATTTAAATATATGTTATCAATATAGGGTAATGAGCATATGGAAAGATACCTAGTAGAAGAATGGACCCAGACTGAACATGAACTTCTAAGAGAGAAAGGTCTGTGGGGACCAAATATAGGGTCCAGGTATGACAAATGGATGTTGGATATGACTGAAGGCCCTTGTCGTATGAGGAAGAAGATGGTGGCCAACGATATGTTCTTCACTCACTACCCATACAGACCTGACATGGAGGATAGTGTGAGTAAACAAACAAAATGGCTTTTGTTACTTTAAATAGATTTTACCTTTGGATAATATTCTTAATGATTTCTTGAGTACTACTTCTGTTATGTAAAGTCTACAGTCAAATGTGTAATTGTCCATCAATGGGTTGGCATTTGATATGGCCTCTATTGTCAGCTATCTACGTTACATGAAAATAACCAAAAACATACTGGATGTTGTTGCATTTTAAGATATAACAAAAAATAAATTGATGTTCTAAAGTTTCAACCTTGAAATTGCTAGTCTGATTGGACAAACAGCTTACCTGAACTGTTAGGAAGGCATCTAGTTTCCTATTACACATATATCGAGTGTTGCTTGCAATTGAGCAGACATTGAATATGTCCCAATATTGAATAATTCTCTTCTTTGTGGCAAATTTTACTGCGATGCATTTTTGAAACAGGACCAGAAGAAAAACAAAAGAAGCAAGGAAATACCAAACATTCAGATTTATACTCCCTGCATGGAATTTAGAATTTCTAAAGGAATCAAGCCTGTTTTTAGCTCATCTGGCTATGCCAGGGTGAGCTTTTGCCATCACTTGGCGTCCGACGTCCGTCTGTCGTCCGTCCGTCGTAAACTTTTCTTTAAAAATCTTCTCCTCTGAAACCACTGGGCCAATTTAATCCAAACTTGGCCTGGGTCATCACCAGGGTATGTAGTTTAAATAATGTGTTCAGTTAGTCTGAGGGCCAAACAACATGGCCACTGTTACTAAAAATAGAACATAGGGGTAAATTGCTGTTTTTGGCAAATAACTCGAAAACCATTGCCGATATCAAAAATCTCACCGGGTAAAATTGTTCAGAATGCCAAGATCTATCTGCTTTTCAATTTTGAAGAAAATCTGAAACCTGTCTTTGAGTTATAGCCCTTTTTCCGTAAATTTTTCAAAATTTTTTTCATTTTTATACCCCCCGCAAACAAAGTTTGGGGGGGTATATAGGAATCACCCTGTCTGTCTGTCTGTCTGTCCGTCCGTCTGTCCGTCCGTCTGTCCGTCTGTCCACACTTCTCGTAAGCGCAACTCCTCTTAAACCACTTGAAGGATTTGGATGAAACTTTACACAAAGGAAGGACACTATATGGAGATGTTCATTAAGGAATATAATTATTGTCCGAAACCAGGAAGGGGAGATAATTCGACTTTGACTTTTCTTTGATTCCCTATATATGGGTTACCTCGTAAGC
>MJUU01037789.1:3467-14073 GCA_002080025.1 Modiolus philippinarum
TTGACAAACCTATGGCTAGTTCACTTCAAACTTTGTACAGGTATTGGATATGATGGTTTTATAGTCTGTATATACTTTTCGTGAAATTTCGATTTTTCTTGGAAGAGTTATGGGACTTTATTTTTCAAATTTAAGGCAATTTTATACATAATGCACTCTAACTGATTAATAGTTTGATCAGCTCACTTCAAACTTTGCAGATTGATTTATTAAAGAGATATCATGCTTAATTGGGCAGTCATGGGTGTATTCTAAATTGAGAACCACATTCTTTAATCACTTAAAGTTTTCAAGGGGTGACGACGGGCGTATCATGCGACTTGGCGCAGCTGTTTATTATAAGTTGAAGTTAATGAAGTGAAGTAAACAAATGCCGTTGCACAAGTTACACAATAAATCTAAATTTTGCAGGCCGCCGTTTCGACAGTTTATGTCTCTTCACTTGATGACAAAATGAAAACATCCAAGACCAGAAATCAGAGATTGATGTGATAATAAAATTAATGTTTATAGGATCAGTGTAACATTAGTAGTAGAATACGGAAGGAACAAACACAAAATTGCATACATCAAAGTCCGGTGTCAAGGCAAAAAACGGGAACACCAGAAGAAGAAAGATTTAAGACACTACAAAAACCACAAATACAACAATCAAAACTAAAACACTGACAGGACGAACTCTAAAATAAAGCAACATGTCGACAAATGTAAAAATTGAACAAGTATAATTAAAAGTGAATATAGATACCGCATAGAGCTTGACTAGGTAATAAGTTTGACACACTAAGAAGCTTTCCATTATTATAATTAGCTAGACACGAATTATGGAAAATGTAGTCAAGCACTTTTGATCATTTATAGCTCGGAAAAGGCCTGAGATTCACAAAATATGTTACAACTGAAAGCCTACATCAAGAAGAATCCATAGAAAAAAAATCTACTGAAATCCGATGAAAAGTAAAAATCTTCGGTAATTTTTACATTTTAAATTTCACCCCATCTGGCACCTTATAGCATGGAAACATAAAGAGCTAATGTATTGTCATACCACTGAAAGCTTATATCAAGGGGAATTCAGAGACACAAATCCCACCAAAATCCAATAAAGATAAAAAGAAGTATGACCAATACGGCGTAAATTGTGTTCTTGTGCTAGTTCATTTTCAGAATATGCTCAAGTATTGTCAAAAATCATGCAAGGTGGTATCTGGTGCGTGCCGTTTTGAGATATAGAATTAATATATGCCACACTTGTATGTTTTTTACATGTTACTGATTGACTGTCAAACATGACTGTAAATAATCTTTAGTATCAAATTTACAGCGTTTGAGGAGATGGTACTACTCAAAGAACACCGAGAACGAAAAACAATTTTGTTGTTGCGAATGTATAAACATTTGCCTTTCCAAATAGCAGTTAGAATATTACGGTTCTGGAGGTCCTATACAACGAACTTTGACATAAACCTACAAAACTTTTCAATGTATATATGTTTTATTTAGAAGCTACCCTTTTCATCGGGGGCACCAGTCACCAGGGTAGATGAGACGGTGTGTTTACTATACTAATTAGTTATATACAATGAGATAAAAAATATACAATGTATATGCGTCATTATACTACAAACTGTCCATAAAAAATAAAAGTCATACATGTATCACATTTGTAAAATTTACAAAGACACCAAATTGTTTAAAACATTAGTCATTGCTAGGGTTTAAGATACTGTTACGGAGGTAAAAAAAGTCCAATAAAAACTTCCTGCCATACATATCATAAAAACTACCTACATCATTATCAAAAGTATATCCTAAATTAGCGATTAAAACAACAATTTGGCACTTGGCGACAGTTCAAATTAAAGAGACCAATGATACACCATCATCAGTATCATACCTGGACCTATTATAATATCTCTACATTGACAACTCTGGACGTCTGAAAACAAAACTTTACGAAAAGCGTGATAATTTCGACTTTCCAATAGTGAACTGCCCGTTTTTATGTGGCCATACAGCTCATGAAAATGTGTTATGGTCTCATGTTCATTTACTCCATGTCCTTTCATAAAATATTTGAGCCGCTATGGGCTATACTTATAAGAGAAGATTACAGTATAGTAAGGGCTGCAATTGTAAAAATGATCCGATCAAAATGCTTGGGCGGTCACTGCAATAGACTTCTCAAGGAGACAATTCAAATACTCAACGAAATATGATTTTCTTGTGCAAGTTTTAAATACAAGTGAATGATTATAATGAAAGACCTGATCAACAAATGCCAGAAACCTTGCACCTGTACCTGAGTCCCACACAACCTGATATTTTCAAAAAGGGTATATAAACATTCTCTTCAACCTTTAATAGCAGCAAAATAAGTTCAAATACTTTATTTTAAAGAGTTTCCCAGTTAACAAATTAACGACAACTGGTTTCCTGTTTTGGACAAGAAGCATCTCAATTTAGTTTTGATAAGATATTATTAATTAAACTTTTATAATTTCAATTATGTTCTAATGAAAAGAACATGTTTATCGTGCAATTAATACAGGTCTCAATTAATAAATATCGAATGGAGTAAGGTTATGTCAGATGATTACCTAATAACATAATATCTATCTGTATCTGTAAAGGTACGCTGATGGTGACTAGTTGCGCTGAGGCAGTTACCAAACACTTTTAAAGTCCACAGTTTTCAGGCAACGACTTCCAATTCTTTATAGTTTTTGGTATAAATGAATTTTTGAAAATATTTGTCTGACAGGTCACTAGTTTCAAAGATTTAGAATTTGTTCTACGCTGAACATGAGTGTTAATAGCTCAAATCTAAGGTATCTGTAATCTACTCATTACTATGAATTTTAAGTACAGGTGACACTTTACAGGTACAGTTCTAATTTTGGTGTTTTCACATTAATACTGAGGGTACTAAAGCTATGAATTGTAGATTTTTTTTTAATTTAAATATTTCTTTGGAGCAAGTGGCAATCCACGAATTCACGTATACCACGAAATGTCTTTTTTCTCTACCCAATTGATACCCACGAAATTAAATGAATTCACAGTACCTGATGTACAGGCAATTGGTGTAACATTAATTTTTTTCCGTTATAGCTAATCTAATCTACATTTAAGCTACATTATGCTAGATAAAGAAATTCGACGATTCTTTAGAAAAGGGCCTAAATATCGCCCACCTTCGAAAATAAACTAGCATGCCTGTTTTGACATTATTAAAGACCCGGTAACCGAATATTGCATAAAATGGTGCAGACAAACACGCTCTTAATATGTTTAAAGATAAAATCATTAGTAAAGTCACCAACAGAATTAATTTCTATAAAGATAATTATTATGTGTCACCTCTTAATCTGTCTGTAAACAGAATTAAGTCCAAACTGAAAGAACTTGGTGAGAAATATGTATTTGCACCTGTCGATAAAGCTTCAAACGACTTTCCCTTCATCTGAAAAAAAAAATACCATTTCGATGTCCAACATAACGAATTGGCCAAGTCAAGCACTCTTAAACGTACAAATTATGACGAGAAAAAGCTCACCAAACGACATTACAAAGATACAGAAACGCTCAAAGTTCCACCTAAGATAACACCTTACCTACTATGTATTGGATTCCTAAACTTCACAAAACTCGCTACAAACATCGTTTCATTTCGGCTTCGATTAATTGCTCTACCACAAATTTGTTCATCCATTTAACCAGTGCACTTACTTGTATAAATGAGTAAGTAATAAAATATTGTAAAAAAAACATATAAAAACTCTGGGTGTAAATTACTTTTGGAGTGTAAAATTTAGATAAATTACAATCTATAAAAACACCAGTTTCATCTATTGACACGTATAATTTTTCTACACTTTATAAAACCCTTCCAAATAATTTGGTTAAATTCAAATTGGGACAACTTATAAAATGATATTTTAAATTTTCGGGTCTGCAGTTCATTTGCTGTAACAAAGAGCAAGAATTCTTCTCCAATATTACCTACAACAATTATTGCTCCTGGACATGTGATGATATGATTACGGCACTGAGTCTCTTGCAGACAACATTTATGTTCGTTTTTGCACCTTTGTTTATCATCTGGTCATTGGAATCTCCATGGGTACTAATTGTGCACCTTTCATTGCAGATCTTTTTTTGTTCTGTTACGAACGGGACTGCATGAAAAAACTACAAAATGGAATTGTACCAAACAGTGATAAATTAATTTCTATTTTCAATGATTTTCAGGTACATTAACGATTTCCTTACTGTTGGCAATCCCCAGTTCATATATTATGTCGATATCATTTACCCACAAAAACTGAAACTTAATAAAGCAAACAATGATTCTAAATACTGCCCATTTCTGGATGTAAGTACCATTATTGACCCTAGTAAAATAAAAACTAAAATTTATGATAAAAGGGATGATTTTGATTTCACTATTACTAATTTCCCCTTTCACGACGGCGACGTTCCCTTAGCTCCAGCCAATGGGGTGTATATGTCCCAACTTTTCGCCCGCGTTTGTTGTATCCCTGACTATTTAAATGATCGTAACCCTGCTGTCACTTCCAATCTCTGCAACAAGGTTACAGATTTCATACATTATTAAATACTTTTAAAAAGTTTTACAGAAGGTATGAACATTTGATATCTAGATATGATATGACTCGCAACCAGCTAATTAAAAAGGACATTTCTCAACCTCGATTTTATGGAATAAAATTAAAAAATACCGAGATTACTATTTAGGTTCTGCATATGCGCATTTCGACAACTTGATATGATATGACTCGCAACCAGCTAATTAAAAGGACATTTCTCAACCTCGATTTTATGGAATAAAATTAAAAAATACCGAGATTACTATTTAGGTTCTGCATATGCGCATTTCGACAACTTATGTCTCATCAGTGCAGATTAAATCAAAACGTTTGGAAATCCATAAAGCAAAATATGTGTAAAAGCTGATTTATGGAAATGTTAAAAATGTCAGAAACTTAAAGAAAAAATCCAGAAACACTGAGACGTAACTTACATTCTTTACGTAATAGTGGATATCGGGATATTCTGAACAAATTCGTTAAATTGGCTTAGGATTCCAGTGACCTGAAGACTTTACACATATACTGGCCTCTCAGTGATACTTCCAATGTCTACTGAAATACATGACCTCTCTTTACCAAACCCTTCGGAGAGTTTTGAGTTTGATTTTTCTTCCGTAGTGCGACAGGTTCCTTGAGCTAGCCGGCAATTTAGCCGCGAGCACTGTTTCGCCCATCTTTCTAAATTACGTATTGTCACATGCTTTTCTTTTCCAAGACAGTGGTCATAGAGTTTGTAGTCTACCTGTATTGAGTTTTATTCGTATGTTTATCATACTACAGGGAAACGGGATAGAGAATGGGGATGTTTGGGTACCCATAAACCGGTTAAACACCACCACTGGCTTTTGCTAGTGCCGGTACCAAGTCCAGCTATCCCGAGTTCCTCTCGTTATTTTTGTTTGTCTCATGCCTTCATTATTGTTTTTTCTGGTGCATTTCGCTTGTGAATTGTGGCATGTGATTGTAGTTTTCGGCCATTGTAGGTGTGTACTGGTATCCTGTTTTTGGAAATATTTGTTTTAACATCATTCGAGGAGCAGTGGTAAATACAAAGCGTATTTTTGGTCGATCTTCATAAAGGAGATATTCCAAATAACTACAGGATAAAGCATGAAATTGAGTGGGTGTTCCTCTTAAAATCAACATAAACCTCACACAATGTATAAACTTTCGCAAATTATCATATCACTGACTTTCTTATTGACGGTAATTACTGCTTTAATTAAAAAATGAGTGCTACATCTTGTATGTCAGTGAATATCTTTGAAAACAGATGAAAATCCGATAGAAAGCCAATATTAAAGACTGAGTTGTTTTTCTTTGTCTACATACATGGCGTTGTCATGATGTGACTGTATTAGGACTTTTATGGTATTAGAAAATAAAACAAACATTGTGAGGGAAGTTTTTCGATGTTAAATAAAAATCATTGTCACCGAAAGTCTAAAATTTTAATGTCCTTCAAATACCCCTTTTTATGATTAATACAATTTAACAAAATACCGAACTTACTGAAAAGGATGAGTTGCAGTAAGACCCATTTTTGGCCCAGGGTTTACCATGAAACTAAAACTTAGCAAACATATGTCTTATGTTGCTGACACATGGAACAAATATAGGGCTTAACGAAAATGATGAGCTTTTTTCCATTTCAGTTGGATTCTCACGCCAATCAGTTTACTCAAAAACTATACTTTTTGGAAATGGTCAGAATTTCATTCATTGTTGTTGTTTTTCACACAGTTTGATGTTTAGAAAAATGTGGGCGCATCTGAATAACAACTTAAGATTTTAGTGAAAATGTGTAAAATGATGAAATACATAATTTCTGAGCTTGCATGTATGCGCCCTATGTTAACTAAAGGAAATTTTTCACTGACAACATTCAAAATTTCAGATTTTCTTGAAAAAAAAACCCCAAAAAAACCGGCTCCTTGTGATGTCAGAATGACGTCAAAATGAAAGGAATTAGTATTTTTTATGTTTTCTTTGTAGCCAGATGTAATAGTTAATATTTCCCATAAATATCACACCATTTTTAACAATTTGAGGTTTTTTTTGCCAAATTTGAGTCTTACTGTCCCCATCCTTTGGTTTCTGCATATGGCCATTTATTGCCATTTCGACAACTTATGTTTTGTCAATGCAGATCAAACCTAAATATTTGGAAGACCATAACCTCGAATATTTTAATATTTTAAAAAACGGAGAAAGAGCAAATCCAATATAATCTAAATGGAAAGCCAAAATCAGCTCAGGATAGAGCTTTCCATGATGGATAGTAAATATTTAAATACCAACTGAACATATAATTGCTTCAGTGTTTTAAACAAATTAATATTCACCATTTCGCTAGATTCGATAGTCATCCATAGCTTTTTATCCCTTGAATAACAGCAACCTTGAAATTAGCAGTATTTTTTTCGCCATAAAAAAATCGTTTTTTAAATGCTCTCACGTTACATGTACCTGACAAAGAAGAGAAATATTTTTAACAATTTTTACATTTCTTTAATAAATATTCTCTAATGATATGTCCAGTTTAAACCGGTTCTGACCCAAAAGATAAGTTTTCATATTCAAATATGTTGAATAAAGCCCCGTGCTATTTCCTGCCAAATCTACTCGGAATATAATTCTCGGTGTTTATCATTAATGATAAGAGAAAAAAATACACCACTTTATCCGGATTATTACCATATTTTATCCACTCTCTATAGTTACAACATGTAAATTTAGAAATTTTAAAATGCTCGGCAAGCCTTGCAGTCAAAACTTTAAATTGAACTATCTCTAGTGGATAAAATATGGTAATGAATGAGATCTTGTGGTGTAACCTATATTTATGCAATGGAAAATTTAAAATTCTAACATGGCTCTAGTTAATCGTCAACCAGTATAATACTCGATAACCGTATACTTCGCACATGCGCAAATGGTGTCGGAATAAGAGTAAAATGGAAGAAAAACAACCATGTTTTTTTATTTTGTTTGTCTTAGTTCGTGAAGAAAATAAATGTTAAGCCTATTTTATGATTTTATTATGCCATTCAGACACGTTAATGTGTATTATTTTGCTCTCGCTTTGGATTTTGAACTTGCATCTGTTTGATAACGTCAGATTGTGTATTGTGACGTCATAGACACAGACAGCAATGGAAACGGGAAATCCGTCTTCTCTAAGGTCGCCTCAGAACGGAAAATTCCGTTTTCTGTCATATTAGAATCGAAATAATTCATGGCAGGTATATGGTTATTGTCATTTGACCATGGGCTGGGCCTTTACATTCGTAAATTTAACCCTTTCCTAAACGCTCAGGGTTAAATTCGAATATAAAGGCCCAGCCCATGGTTAAATGACAATAACCATATACCTGCCATGAATTATTTCTTAATTATCATATGCATAACTCTATTGCTAGACTTTTACTGTTCTTTGTCATTGTCGTAGTTAAAATTGACCAGATATAACTTATGTATGACAAGTGTGGATCGTATTGCAAGGCAATACAAAGTCCCCTACTGGTAGAAAAAGGCTTTATTACATTAGCAAAATTCGTAAAATATCTTTTCTAAGTCCAAGTCCCATAACTCCGTCAAGAGTCAGTTGACCGGAACCAAACTTATACTTGATCTGTAACTCATTAAGGTAGACTCACATACAAAATATCACATAAATACCTGCAACAGTTTAGAAAAAAGTGTGGAAAACTGACATTTTACTAACATTTTCTAAGTGCAAGGCCAATAACTTAGAAAAAAGTGCGCCGGTAGGGGACTAACAAGCTATGAAGGGATAAAAATTTCAAAAGTTTCATACTCTACAAATACACAAAAATGTTTCGTTAAAAGTAGTTTATATCTACTTCAATTCGTCCGTTTCGTGTTTAGAACTCTAAAATCAAAGCGTCAAAACGCAGTATTACTGTGTTCTAGCTTTATGATCGCATGCAAGCAAGAAATTTACAGCTTTATGCTATACATATTGTTTGCAACTAGAGTAGGGGCAGTAATAAAATCAACAGAAAGTTGTTTTTTTTTGCAGAAACAAAGATCTACAGTTATGTTTATGTCATTGTTTCCGAGTCTGTTATTGATGTGCAAGTCTTTAGATTTTCTTACTTGCATTTCATTTCTTTTTCTGTTATTTCATTTGGAATGAAAAACCGTTCTATCTTCTATAATAAATATCCAATGAACACAATTTACAACATGTACAATTGTTGCCTCTCTTAAGGAAACACATCTAGATTTTTCTTCTTCGATGAAAACTGAGGGCCATAGCTTCACAGTTGTAGCTCCGTGTGGGATTTCAGGACATTTGATGTAGCATAACCACTTTATTGCTGGGATTTTAGACTCCTGTCTTTATGTGTTGCGATGATGACCAGATAGTCATCAAAATTAAAAGTAAGATGATCAAACACAAGTATTTGGAACATCATTTCAGAAGGCTTGACTTTACTGTATTATTTGTTTGATGCACATACTTCTATATTCCAGTATTGTGTGTGACATGTGTCAAGGCTTATTGCATAATGATATATTTCCTGTGAATAATTTGACAATTGGTTGTGTAATGTCCTGGCATGTCGATTAAAGTTAAAATCAACATTATTCAATTCAATCAAACAGTGTTCCAATTCATTTGTTGGTACACCCTATAACAAAGCACTAGAAACATTTTCATCTGACATCACAATGAAATATAAAGTCTAATTAAGCATAAATATTGAATAACAGCTACAAAATTAAACATTGATATTGAACAACAACTATAAATTCAAATGTTCGTAGACAGCAACAGTCATTTATGAAGTTTGAGTCCATCAACAGTCTTTGTATTATTTAAGAACATCCACAGTTTCTCTGTTTTCGGCAATTTTAGCTTAGAGCTGGGTTTTATTAAGCTGCATGATATTTTTCAATGATGACTGAATGGACAAGTTTATTTCTGCTGCTTGGTCAAGTAATTGTGAATGATAATGTGTGCTCTCTCTTAGAATGACATTTGTGCCAGAAAATTAGGAAACAAAGAGGACGTGTTATTTATTACAATGGTATTAAGCACTATGCATGTGCCTACATTTGTCAAGAGTTAATAGCTCTAACATTTTATCAGCTTGGTATACAAAAATCAATGTTTGTTCTTTGATCTGTTGATTATCTCATTGAAAGTAGTTTGTACTAATTACTCCAATCATAATTAATACAAAATGTATCGTGTTGATAATTATTTTTATCAGCCTGTTTGTTTGTAAATTTGTCATGATTATTTTTCATGAAAATATTTTTAATGCGGGTATATGTATTAAACAGTAAAATGTGTATGACACTTAGGAATTGTGTGTTATGAGTCTTGAAAAAAAGGAATCAATTTTTGGATTTTTTTATGGTAATTTTGGAATATTTAAAAAAACACCATATAGTAAAAGACCTATTATTAGATGTTAAAACCAAAGGTGTAAATTTTGTGTGTTTTATCATCTATTTATATTAAATAATAAAATCATTGAAATATAGCAAATACGTTGAAATTTTGAATTGTTTGTTTCTTAAATATAAATAATCTTACCTTTGATGTCCTTATTAACGTACCTTTGATCTGCAATTAATTGATCAGTTACCCTTTGATGTGTTTTATCAAAGTTATTATTTTCTATCTTTCTGAACGATCATACAACCCAAAAAAAAACAAAAAAGAAAAAAGTCACAATACTGGAACAATACTGGAATATAATACTGGAATAAAATTTTTGTTCCAGTATTGTGCACAATACTGGTATACCAGTATTGCGACCACTAAGTTCAATTGATCCGAAAATTTTACTAAATATGCAGACATCGCTTCCACACCTGCTCGCTTCAACCCATGTTACTTTGTTATTTCCCTCATAAAATAAAACTTGGTCTGGTTTACTTCCAAAGATGTTTATCTTTTCAAAGAATGTCATGAGCCAAATTCGATTACCTTCCGTTCAATTGGGGGG
>MJUU01037789.1:14137-27877 GCA_002080025.1 Modiolus philippinarum
TTTTTTCCAAATAAAGAAGTTTGTCGTCAAAGGACCGTAATTTCAATATTCCCGACCGATGGACAGGTTAATCGTGATACATAACGATATGAGTAACTACGATTGCTGGATATAACTCTAATAACGTCTCTCAAGTTTAATATCCACAGGCTCAGCTGTCTAACCACGTGAATACCGCATGATAGATGTAATCCCGATTTTGATTGGCTATTGATCGACACGTGATTTTCATCCGTTACATAAATGCAAAAATGTAAAAACATTTTTTTCAGCGTAGAATTTCTTGCAAATCTCGTTTTTCCTCTTAATTTCGTTTCACGACCGTAAAATCGCTTAAAAGCACACATTTGTCATGGTTGACAGGTATTTTTAGCAATATATTGCCTTCTTGTGATCAGTAAACATCAGGTATCTTTCTTTACTGGTAGTGATATCGGTGCTAAATTCTAGAGTTTATACGAGCGTATATTTTGTAGTTATGTAGACAAAACAATATGGCTTCAAGCCGATCGCAAATTACCGTTTTCGAAAACAGTAAAAACTGTTTTCGAAAACAGTAAAAAAACGAGAAAAAAAAAATCAAATTTATATAAAGTAATTTTTTTTCTGTAAATCGGGGTAATAACAAAATTACCGAACAGAGTTGACAAGAGCCGAAGTCTATGAGACAAAAAGACAAATCATGTGGGAACCATCGGAAAAATTGTCGACCGCAATGGTTCTGATTTAGCACAAGCATTTCAAAAGAAATAATTGTTTATGATCATTTCGACAATCTTTGTTTCTTCAGCATCACATAAAATAAAAAATGTGAGTAAACTCTGACAATTTTTGTGAATGACGAAACCAGTTATGCGTATATCTGACATAGAAGTAAACTGGAAGTAGAAACTCACTAGCAATAGCTATTGAATGGTCGTAGACAATGGAAAGAATATATGAATCTAACACCGGTGAAAAGGCAAGATCAAGAAATCTAAGACACCCAAGGGTAAGATTTCAATATTTCTTTGACGAGGCTTGCCGAGTCAGAGAACCATTGAAATCTTACCCGAGGGTGTCTGAGATTTCTAAATCTTGCATTTTCAACGGTGTTTGATTAGTTTTCTCACTTTTTGTTCGTAAAAACGTCTTTCGGCGCCGTCATGTTGTCCTTACCATCCGCCATTACCTAGCGACTCACCATTACGTCAATGACGTCATAGCATGCACGAGGGTGTCTCACATGGGGTGGTGTGAGACAATATGAATCTAACATGGGTGGGTGTGCAAGACAAGGAAATCTCACACACCAAAGGGGAAGATGAAGGTTGTCTCTGACGAGGCTTTGCCGAGTCAGAGACTACCTAATCTTGCCCGAGGGTGTGTGAAATTTACCTTGTCTTGCACACCCATCCGTGTTTGATTTATTTTCTCGCCCTGCCAACACGAACGGACAATATTGCTCATTTGGACATTGGACATCATGTTCCGCACTATCAAGCGTGATGATAGATGTATATTGACACTAAATAACTCAAAACATAATACATTACACAATCATGCACTTGCACTTGGCTTACTCGGCTTTTCATCAATGTTTACTTAAATACACTGCAATCGTTGATCTGAAATTTGACCTTCGTGACGTATGTTTACTTACAGGAGTTATGTCCCCTTTAACGACATTAGACATCATGTTCCGTACTATCAAGCGCAATGATGGATGTATATTGACACTAAATAGCTCAAAACATAATACATTACACAATCATGCACTTGACTTACTCGGGCTTTTCATTAATGTTTACTTAAATATACTGCAATCGTTGATCTGAAATTTGACCTTCGTTATGTCCCCTTTAACGACGTCATAAAATTCGAGCGCGGGATTTTTGAATGTTTTGTATGTTATTTTTCAGAATATTATTTGGTTCATTAAATATGGTGCCAAGAGTTAAAGATGCAGTTTTATAAATTCGATGTTGTTGAAAAATGCGTTTATTTTAACGGAAAAACAAGAAGACAAGTACAATATGAATGTCAAGCAGATACAAAAACCGCGGGAAAAAGACCCTGTAGGTGTTCTCACCCAGGCAGTTGGGTGAGACGGAAAATAGGTGGGTGAGACCGAAAAATCTCACACAGGCATTGGCTACATGAAAAGCACTACAGGTAGGCTGAGAAAGAAAAATCTCATACCGCTAATAATAGGAAATGACCTGTCTCAAAAGTGAGAAATGTTCATCCCAGTACTTGGTAAAAAATGAATCTTCAATGAAACTTAGGGCCGAAACTACAAATTTTTCCAGAAGGGACGGATATATATTAAAGTTTTTTTTTAAGATTCATTAAGAGCATGTTAAGAGTCTTATTTAAATTACAACCTATAGTTTTCAACTGCAAAGTTTCAAAAAGATTCATGATTGCAGGTAGGTGGATGACAATTTTAACTTTAACCTGTTTTTGCAGCTTTTTGAATTTTCGTCGTAGTAAATCTCAAGTAATGGTGGTCAAAGGTCGTATACTCCAAATAATTTTGAACAATTTTCCCTCAGCTCTCAATTATAAGGACTGGTTAAATGAGAAGAAAAAAAATACCGAAATTGGACAAAATGTAATTATCTAATAATTTTAATTTATCCTTAGTCTGAAAGTTTTTGAGATTTAAAGTTTAATTTCTTATTATTGAAGCAGATCAATATCTTTTGGCACCATTATATTTATTGAATTCGAACATTCAATTGTTTTGTTGGAGTACCTAGATAATAATTTGTTTAGTGTTAAAGAGTATGCCATGTTGATCTGAATTAATTCAATATATAGTTAACTAATAAGATCACTGGCTTAAGCTATGGTAAGCTTTTGCCATCACTTTGCGTCCGTCTTAAACTTTGAAAAAAATTCTCCTCTGAAATCACTTGGCCAAATATTACAAAACTTGGTCTGGATCATTCTGTGGTATTGGGTTTAATTTAAAGTTATGTCCAATTGATTCTAAGACAAAACGTTTCGCCGCCGTTGCTTACAAAATTGAACATAGGGAGTATTTTACTGTTTGGCAGAAAAAAAAAATTCGAATACCATAACAGATTTCAAAAATCAATGACCAGTGTGCAAGATCTACCCACCTAGCAATTTTGGAGAATGGTCAATTATCCGTCTCGGAGTTATTGTCCCTTTGCCGTAAAATTTTCGTTTTTATGTTACTTTTTGTCTTATATATTGAGAATGATGAAAGATATAGGTAAAGCTGAAATTACAAAAAGGTCAACATAGTACGATTTGCATGTCTTGCAATTTAAAGGAAAAAAAGATGATACATATAAGAGTTATTGCCCACTTTCCTTCCAATTTTCACAATTTTAAGCGTTTTTACTTTTATTTAAAAAGTATGGGAAATATATTCAGATATCTTCTTTGAAACTCCTGAGCCAACATGAACCTAACTTGGTCATATTAGTTCTTAGGTGGTCCCCTTTAAAGTTTGTAATATAAGGGAAACATAGTTTAATATAGGGACCCTATAGGAAATTGTGATATAAGGGAAACATAGTTTAATATAGGGACCCTATAGGAAATTGTGATATAAGGGAAACATAGTTTAATATAGGGACCCAATAGGAAGTACATTTAAAGATCCTCTGAAAATACAAAGCCAATTGGAACCAAACTAAGTTACAAAAGTCCTTTGGTGATCCCTTCAAGTTGTGATTTTTATGTTTATACCCTAACCAAGATTTCCGCCAGCTTTCAACAGTTTAACATAGGAAAATGGGAAATATATTCAAAGACCTCCGCAAATAATTGAGCTAATTGGAACCAAACTTTATTACAATTGTCTTTGGCTGGTCCCTTTCAAAATTTGTGATTTTAATATTTGTACCTCATCCATGATGGCCGTTAGCGAGAAACAAAGTTAAACACAGAGAACATATAGGACATGCATGCAAATATCTTCTCATCTGTAACTACCCAGCCAAATGGAACATTTCTTAAAACAGAAGCTATTTAATGTATCCTGTTTGTAAATTATTAAGATACAGATATTTATATGCCAGCGAAGCCGGCACTTATGGTAAAAATGTCATCCAAGGATATATAATGGTGCCTTCGATTTTTTTTCTGCCTGTCACGTGATCTTTTAGTACGACCAAAGATCACATGACAAAATCAACTTCATTCATTGGCTAATTTCATTTCTCAACATAACGAGAGTCAGTTTGCTAATTTTTTTGTAAAACTGTCAATTTTTTTGTCACCCAGTCAACTCGAAAATTATTGTTAAAAAATGGAAGAATGTGTTCATGGGACACGGATGGCCCCGCCTCCTTGCAATCAAAACCCTTAAATTATTAAAGGCATAACAATGTACAATATATATATCAAATAATTATAAAAAAGGATCTTTATTCAGTGATAAATAGCCACTGAAACTGGTTTGGTTTTGATATAATGTGTAGTTCCAACAAATAATCTGAGAAACAGTCTTATATGTAATACTAATCTATTTTAGCAACTGTGACCTTGACCTGAGGGGTATAAACCCTCACATCTACGGGATTATGTCTTTTGTAATAAGTAAGCAAGTGCACAAGTTTGGTTTTGATCAGATGCAGGATACTCAAGTTATCATCCAGAAACCAAAATTTTATTGAAATTTTAGTCTATTTTAAGCAACTGTGACCTTAACCTTGGCGGTACCATCCCAGAAATTCATAGGCTTCTCTATTGGGTGATAAGCAAGCATGTGACCAAGTTTGGTTTTGATCCAATGTAGTATACTCAAGTTATCATCCGGAAACCAAAATTGTATTGAAATTTTAGTCTATTTCTAGCAACTGTGACCTTGACATTGGGGGTACCAACCAGGAAATCGATAGGGTTCTGACTTGGGTGATCAGCAAGCATGTGACAAAGTTTGGTTTTTATCCTATGTAGTATACTCAAGTTATCATCCGGAAACCAGAATTTTATTGAAATTTTCGTCTTTTTTTAGCAACTGTGACCTTGACCTTTGGGGTACCAACCCAGAAATTGATAAGGTTCTGTCTTGGATGATAAGCAAGCATGTGACCAAGTTTGGTTTTGATCCTATGTAGTTTACTCAGGTAATCATCCGGAAACCAAATTTTTATTGAAATTTTAGTCTATTTTTAGCAACTGTGACCTTGACCTTGGGGATACCAACCTGGAAATCAATAGGGTTCTGTCTTGGGTTATAAGTAAGCATGTGACCAAGTTTGGTTTTGATTCGATGCAGGATACTCAAGTTATCATCCGGAAACCAAAAAGATGTACGTACGGACGGACGTACGGATCAGGGTAAACCTTAATGCCTCCGACCGCCTAGCGGCGGGGCCATAAAAATTCTCCGATTACTTAAATCATATGTCTCGCGTTTCAACGGACTTCAACGCCAAAAAATTACCTTCTGGTATCCTTGCCATTTCACGAGGTTACCATAACGGCAATACGCTCAACCGGAAACTAGTTTTGTGCTGCCATGGTGACATTGACGATGAACCGCGACATTTCCGTTCAGCAGTTTAGAAGTGTTTTTTTTCTCAGGCACTTGTTTCATAGAAAATGTCAGTCCCCCACTCTTCTTCCAGGAGAGGGAGGGACTGACATTTTTTATGAAACAAGTGCATGTAATTTCAAGCCATAAGCTTCTTCTAAAACTTTCAATTTAAACTTCTTTTGACTTCTGTCAGATCATCGATCAATCAGTGCCTCTTCATGACCCAGCAAAATTACGTATATGCCTCCTTGAATCACGGATACCAAGTTTAAGAAGTCGTCGAAAAGAAAGCAAAATAGTCTTTTTGGCACTTTACCCTCCCTCAATAGACTGCAGTCCGCAGTCGCTCCGAAAAAAAGCTTCAATGTAGGTAAGGGTACCGACGACTCTCCAAGTCTCTCACAGTGAAATGCAATGCCTAAAAGGAACATAAATAAACTGAAAATGAAATTACGAATGAGATAATGTCTTACCTTGAAGTTAATGAAGCCGATAAAATAAAATCTCCTAATTCCCTTAATCATTGTTATTTGAACACTGGCCTTTTGTGATGCTGGCTATATTTTGACTGACAAAATGAAATGGCATATGCTTTTAAATAACATAATGCTTAAGTAATTCTAAAAATTGGCAATCCTCAACTGAAGACAACTTGGCGTCTGCTACACGCTACACAGGAAATGTAATAATTCAGTTAAAGGACAGACAACTACGTAGGTCAGAGTTGAGATTGCAATGCGCTCGGCCTTCAAGTAACATGTACCATGGATTTCCATTTGTTTGTCTAAGGGTAAGAAAATGGCGTTATCCAATCCGCTACAAAACAGATCTTTCAAAAAATATATGCCTCACTGATAGTGTGACGGGTGTCGTTAACGGGGCAGGACATGCTTACCCTTCCGGAGCACCTGATGTCACTCCCGGTTTTCATGGGAGTTCACACTATGAGTGCCTTAGTTTTTAATGTCGTCTTTTTATTTCCGTGCATTGTAGCTGTCTTACGTCCTTCTTTTGTCTTTGTTTTTCTCTGTTGCCGTTTTTGCCATGTCTTTGGATTTCGATTTTTGTAGTCTTCGCTTCCCTTGTTCCTTCGGTATTCTACTGCCGTTGTTTTTTACTTTAGGGGATCCACTACTTTAGGCCGGTGATTTCTTTGTATTTACATTTATAACAGAAGGCTTTTGATAGGATAAAGATTATGGATTAGGGTTAAAGTTAGGAATATGGCTTGAGTAAGTGTCCTGTGGTTAGTGTTTAGGTTAAGGATATGGTAAGCCTATCTAGGACAGGGTCCCCTAAACTGAGTAAACGTAGGCCATGTGGTATAGCATGATTTAAATGTTGGGGATTTGAATCATGAATTATAATATGATAAGGCTGAATATAAACTGTATATAGGCTGAATATAAATTGTAGAGTTGAGCTGTCAAGTCTTGCACATAAGACGCAGCACTTATTTTTCAAATTTGCTCAAATTCCCTTTCATTTTTATTTTTTTTCCTTGATCATTGAAAATTTTGACATACCTTGGGTATGTAATTTTTCAAAACGTGAAAGGTATACAAGTTGAAAAACTTTTGAGACGGTTTAATACTATTCACACCAAAAAGATAATTCGGTTTGGGATGGGGGACGCTTTAAAGTTTTGAAATAAATGATAAATCAATCGTTTTCTATAAATCAATTGCCTGCTACGTTCGTTTGCCCGGCAACGTTTTGACTCGATTGGTATCTCATGAATATTGATTACTCACAAAATGTTTTTTTAAACTTGAAAAAATTAATAATGCAATTTCTACTTGACGACAACTACACCGAAAAAAAATCGGATATTTAAACACGTACAGAATATTCGTAAAAGCAGAAATGTTATCTACCTTGACCTACCTTAAGTGAAATCAATTCTTTCTATATGCAGCAACCATTTTAAATGAACAAGTTTCCGTTTTTTTTTAAATTCATCTCTGGTCTTTTATTTAAAGGAGCTTAACAAGTAATAGCAGTCTACAGATTAAGTATATGATTATAATTTTTAAAAACACAAATAAGTTTTCAAATAAAGAATATTCTTTACATGCATAATCTATAGAGAACATATGATGACAATAGGAAAACTATTAATGATAAAAATATTTCTCAACAGCCTTTCAAGCGGCATCTATTTGCAATGAGTATTATACTCTGCATCACATTACCTACTTGACCTGGATTAGCAAAAGAAGGGAAACGGGGAATACGTCAAAGAGACAACGACCCAAAGGGGAGTAATAACAACTCAAAGCCACCATAAGATCTTCAATGAACGGTGAGGAAACCCCACACCCAACGACAGGTCTGAGTCGGCCCCTAAATAAAGAGTAATTAAGTTCAGCAAAATAAACATCATCCTTGACTCCTAAAGACATAAAGTTAATTAACTAGAAAACAGACAAGACACACAAAGGCTTAATAAATTTCCTGATTTAGGCATGCCTGGGGAACTCGATGGTCTCAACAGAATTTTACTACCAGGAAGTTAATTAATACAAAGTGACAGAACCTGTTTTTAAAAATCGAGGAATGTCACGACATGTAAAACTGGTCAAAGATCTAAAATATAATGAAAACCAAATAAAAGTCTGTGTTTAATAGGCTACTTCAACAAGGGCATGTTACCCAAAACTTGAAGTCATCCCTCCAGAAGTTTTACGGTCGACATCACCATCTTGTGGACCGCTATTGGATATCTGTTTCCCAGATGACAACAGAGTTGACTTTACTACCGGATTTGACATGTTCAACACGGCGGGTGTCTTATAAGAAGCAGGAGATTCTTACTCTACCGGTGAACCTGATCTCACCTATGGTTTTTATTGGGTCAGTGTTGTTCATCTTTGTGGGTGTGTCTTCATTTTTCTTTCCTGTGCCGTGCTCCTGTTGTGTCTGTTTCTTTTTTGTCTCCGATGTTGCCAATGTCCTTGGCTTGTTTGCTTTCGATTGACGGCAGAAATCATGTTTATTGTAGTCAGCCGCTTCGGGGCGATTCTAAAATCCGGACATAGAGAAAAAACTAATCTACCATTGTTATTCGCAAAAGGATAACAGTTTTTGATTTATTAAAAACTTTTTTATTAATTTATATGGAGTGGCATTCCTTAATTTGTCGAACTGCAGTTATTAAGTGTAAATCACAGATTTCCGGATGTCTGGTTTTTGGTTGAGAACATCGAATTTCCAAGGCGTGTAAGGACAGGAAGTATGTTTAAAGGAATATACATGCATTCAAATCCCTCCAGTAAAGGCTTACTCTATATTACTAACCAAATATTGGCGCTTCATATATCAGTTGCCCACAGAAACGGCAGCCTACTGCTTATAGCCGATACATTACGTCGCAGCTAAACTAATCCACATTTGCAATTTATAGTGTCACTAGAGATATTTTACGACCCTTACCATGATAGATCGGCTACAATGCCTAGATGTCAAATTACACAGTAGCTAGAAGGCTCAAGGCTTGAATACTGTTACAGACAATACACAAGCAATGAGAGAAATGGAGGAGTTATTGAATAAACACGGGAATTCAAGATGAATGAAGATAAATGAAGATTATATAACACAGACAACACAAACAAACAAAAATAAACAAAAACACTGCAAAACTGAATCACTCTGAGCAGTGTAAACCCTCCAAAGTGGGGGTACATTTTTTTATATCACCAGACCCTCCTGGAAAACATGAATAATATGCTTCATCAATGGTACTTGTCAGCCGACCAAATAAAATGTGTGGTTTTGTCATAGTCTTTGCTTGTCAATACAGTAATAAACACTTGATCTTACTGTAATGATCCATTAGTGGATCCAGAGGGGGTTCTGCGGTGTGACCTGTAGAATCAGGGTAACGATCGTAAAACGTCTGGTTTAGCACAGAGATGTAAGACGCGGATTACTGCTCAAAAGAGAAATTGCGCCATTGAATCGTTGAAAACAGGTTGTCGTCAAACGTCTAGAGTAATCACTATTCTACATGTAGCATGAGTAGTACTTAGTAGAGCTGGGTAAAAGTCTGGAATTTCTTCGCTGGCATTCCTCATATTATTTTCAAAATAACATGTATAGGCTGTGACCCTTTATTGTCTGACGTCACGGCGTCAGACAGTATTAGAATCAGAAAAAGCACATCCGGTAAGGCGTCCATGTTCGCTTTTGCATTTCGGTAAAGCGTCCATTTTTACATTGCATGACGGTCAATAAAGTATAACGTGTTCATTTGATTAATATAAGGTTACGACAATATCATTGCAAATGAATAAATTAACACTTACGATCGTGATTTTCATTTATTGATTTTTCCGCGATTATATTCTAAATGACATTAGATACCTTTTTAAGCGTGCTGTTGACATATAAATAAAATGCAGCATTTTCGATATTAACACTTACGGAAATGTATTATACTAGTTTTGTTGGGAAAAAAAACAGTTCGCTGTTAAGTATGTCCATCTTATATATCAGGAGAACCGCAATTACTGAATTATATTGTGAGATTTGTGTGGTTATTGTTACGAATATGTAGCTAGGCAATTCTGGTAAATCATTAAACAGAATACACCTTTTATTGTCTGAGTAAAAGAATTATGACGTCAGACTAGCTTTTTGGAAAGCTAATACTTTTTTGTTTTTTTATTTTTAGACAGCATTTTTAGACAGAGCAGATCATGCTTACCCCTCCGGAGAACCTGATGATACTTCAATTTTTATAGGGGCTCACACTGCTCGTGCTTTAGTTTTAGGCGTTCTTGTTCATTTTTATTTGTTTTGTCTTCGTCATACTGTCTCA
Source organism: Modiolus philippinarum (assembly GCA_002080025.1). Classification (NCBI taxonomy): domain Eukaryota; kingdom Metazoa; phylum Mollusca; class Bivalvia; order Mytilida; family Modiolidae; genus Modiolus; species Modiolus philippinarum. The sequence goes on from MJUU01037789.1 coordinate 24,466, forward strand.
ATTCGTGTTGTATATGATTTGCCGTGATTTTGGATTATTTTTACTTTGGTATTAGTTTGCCGATGTATTTAAAATTGTAAAATCTTGGGGAATATTTAAACTCTGTTGGTCTGTTCTTTGCCAGCAAATAGCAAAAAGTAATTCTCTTTATAATTATTTTTAACCCAAATAACGATAACCCTTCATTTTAATCAAATGGGGGTGGGGGCGCTAAGCGCGCCATCAAAACCGGTTTAACACACCATTTTGTTTTGAAATGCCTGTTCGAAGCCAGGATCATTGCGGTCTATAATTTCCGGGTAATTTCCATCTATTGAAGGTTTTGCCTCTTGGACTTTAGGTCTAGGCAAATATGTTGGCCGATTTTTTTATTGAGTCTGATCAATATCGTAAAGAATTAAGCCATGGTCCAACTTAAAATACAAATATATTTTTGTTGAATAAGATATTTATTGATGTCACATTTACATTGACAATATCTTCCCGTTTTTTTTTTCTGTTCAAAGTTTTCTCCATCATATGAATGCTATGGGCACAAATCAACCACTGACACTTATATCAGATATGATAAGTTTGCAATAGAAAACTTGGAATGTGAGGTCATTCGGGTAACAGACGAACAATGACATAATGCAAACACAGCATTGCTGCGTTTCCATGTACAACGTTTACTTAACTGTGTAAATTTAAACATATTACCACATAAGTTTCTGTACACGTACTGAGCAAATATAAAACATTATCAGAAATGTCTAGTCATGCATGCCATCGGAAAATTAATTAGAATCCAAGACGCTGTAAACAATATTGTAGTTCATTTTCTACTTGACGGTCTGTCTAAAGACGTTATGATGACAATATGTACAGAATGATGGATGTGCATTTAGTGTATTCTGTGTCAAGATATTGCAGGAGATTTAATTTGTTAGTCGACTAACGATGTGTTTAGGCCTATTGATTTGACTTATTTGAATGACACAAGTATGTTTTGTTGTAGAATGAAATACGAATCCATTGTTCGTCTTTATTAAAATGCCACAATTTCGCAGTTCTAGTTTTTTATATGGACGTTTTTATCGTCTGGAATTAATCACAAAGGAATTAATCTATTTGTACTTAGGTTCTACGGAACACATGTGTCTGCACGTTTGTATTCTTATAAGTAATAAATCATTTGGCAGACGTACTTTGTTTTTACTTTATTACTTAATACTATTCAACTAAGTAATGCACTATTTTATTTGTATTAATAAAGAGAAGGCAATAGGATACACCTACTATGGCGGAAAAATTAATTACTATCAGATGGCACAATCCACCAGGGTACTGCACATGAATGTATGCATAATATATCGGAGGCAATTGCTATTAAGTTGCTACAGGACACCTCGCAATTAAAGGGGAGGTTTTGCGCTCCATAAAATCTGTTTAACCTACTATTTCTTTTGAAATGATTGTACAGTCAGGACTATTGTGGTCAACAATTTTTCCGGTGGTTTCCACCTGATTTGTCTCATTGACATCGGCTCTAGACAACTATTATAACCCCCATTTAGTAAAAGAATGGTCATGTGGGGAAAATTACACTTTAATAGGCACCCATTTTTGCCTTCCATTACTCAAGAATTCCCATACCGAAAGTCCCTAATTGTATAACCTGTTCTAGAAATCGTGTATTTAACCAGTGACTACCATACACATACGACAATTTTTAGGGTAGTTTCCACCTAATTTGTGTTTTTGTCTCATGGACTTCGATTCTTGACAACTCTGTTCGGTAATTTTACTATTACCCCCATTTACAGATTAAAAGACTTGGTGCCTTTTAGAGACATGTGTAATACTTACGTAAAAATTACAGGTACTGTTTTATAGGTGTTTCGTAATGTATTATTACGTTCTTTGTGTTACATATTCATGTATAATGTTCTAAAAACATTAAACAAATTACAATAAAAACTCTGATAAGGAATAAATATAAAATAAAGCAAAAATTAAGACTTACTTATTAATTGTATTTTGCTGATGTACATGTAGGATCACATGTTTTCCCCTGATTGTAAACAAGGAATTCATGTTCTTAAATGAAAGTGTTTGCATATCACCAGCGATGATTTTGATATTCATATTCATGACAGCAATATATTTAAGCACATAATAAAAAGAGATTAAAGGAAAAGCAGCAACAGTGTTCAATTTCCCAAACCATTTTATGACATTAGGAAACACGAAATACAAACCAATTATATTGTGGATAGATAAAAAGTAATGCGTGTTTAGGCCAAATCAAATTAATTAATAGACTTTCATCCCCACCCGCCCCATTTTTTCTAAGTTCAGTTTCAATTCATAAAAAATTTTCTGTAAATTCCTAACAGTTTTACTGAAAAGTAGTATAAAAAAAATTACATAAAAAACCTCCCACCCACCCCAGATTTTTTGTAACAGGTGGATGAGAATCAACAAATTAACCTTATAGGGCCTTATGTAAATACGTTTATTTCAGAAGTAAATGAATGGGTTTCAGGGTCTGTATATTTTAATCCGAGCTTACAAATTGGAACCTAATTGTGTAAATCAAACTCAATTATTCAAGGAATAAAACTGAACACTGATGAATTTTGTTGTTTTATATGCTTTTCATTAAAAGATAAATGTAAAAATGACATATTATGTGAAAAAGCTTAATTTTCCATTTATTCTCATTATTTTTTTTACTCAGTCTTCAATATAATATACAATCAAATGTATAAATCATTAATTATGTACAGAAAAATCCAGAAAGATTACAATATCTTTAAAGATTCTTTTGTCAACACTAATAACTTGATTTCTTTTAATATCCTAAATAAGAAAATGTGCTGTCCAGGTCAATTACATATTATACATATAGTAATGAACGAATGGATATGGAGTGAATGCACATTAGACAAAGTGTCTACAGATACATGACAAAAACAAGCAAAGGAACAACGCTTTTATTGTTGTTCTTCATTTTGAAGTCACCATGAGGTGAACTTTTGTGATACAGAAATCCGTTCACGTCATCTCATATTTTTCGAAAGGTTTCGCAAAGTGTATGAAAACGTGAACAAATAATATTCTGACAATTTTTGCTAATATTTTATTTTACTCCATATTAGAATTAAAACTTTACTTTTAAAGGAAGAACAATTTCTAAAGTATTCCGTATTTTTGAGACATTTCATTTCAAGAAAAAAATTATTGTACTGATATATTTGATCGATTTTATTGTGTTGTTGAAATGCAAGTCTATTCTTTACATTATGTTCTAATTCGTCAAACTCAAATGAACATAAAGTATTTATCCATTAAACACAACACCTGTATATAGGAACAGCTCGCCTGGACAGTACAGTACAGTTAAGCCTCGAAAAACAAAGAAAGGGGC